>JANTPZ010085973.1:0-21892 GCA_025593235.1 Vachellia pachyceras
TCTGTTTTCATCATTCCTTTAAATCCCTTGATGTATGTTGTTGGCAAAGATCCATGAAAATGATTGTTTGAAAGGTCAAAAATCCTTAATTTAGGAAACTGATGCTTGGTATTATTGGAACAAGAAATGGCCCCATAAAACCTATTCTCTCTCAGAACAAGCACTTGTAACTCTAACAAATCATCAAGCCAACTAGGAAATGTATCCCTGATCTCATTGTGACCAACATCAAGAATTTCTAGTCGATTACAATGAGCCAAAGATTGAGGCAACGATCCCCTAAGTCGGTTGCTATTGAAATGCAAAGTTTGCAGCACATTGCTCTTTGAAAAATTGTTTGGCAAAGTTCCAAAAAAATCATTCATCTGTAGATCCAAAACAGAGAGATTAGGTAGGCTAGCAAGGCATTGTGGAATAGGTCCTGACAAGTTGAGTATTTCAAGTGTGCTCGCATTGCAAAACAGAAAGGAAATGTCTCCACTAAATTTATTTTTTGAGACGGAAAAAAAGTTTGCTCCATAGAATGGGATCGGGAGATTTCCTTGTAGCATGTTGAAGCTGAGATCAAGATATGTGACACTTATGTTTGAAAGTGATGAAGGGACTCGACCACTGAAATTATTATTATTAAGCCTCAAATACTCGAGTTCATTAATCTTTCCAAACACATTAGGTATTTCACCACTAAAGTTATTTATTGAAAGATCCAAGTATAAGAGATGTTCAAGCTTTAAAAGTGATGATGGGATTTGACCGGTAAAACTATTATTGGAAAGATCTAAGGAAGTGAGATTTACAAGTGCTAAAAGAAATGAGACTCCACCACTGAATTTGTTTGAGGAAAGGTCCAAACTAGTGAGCTGAGTGAGTGTTGAGAGAAATGAGATCCCACCGCTAAATTTGTTTGAAGAAAGATCCAAGTCAATGAGATGAGAGAGATTCTTGAAACTCAAAGGAATATGCCCTTCAAATTGACAATCATGAAGATCTAACACTTCAAGGGACTTCAAGTGGCCAATGGAATCTGGTACTTCTCTCGAGAAAGGGATGCCAGAGAGAGACAAATCTATTATTGAACTCCAATTGAGCTTTGAAAGTTGAACCTCAATATTTGTATTCCCTCCCAAATCTAGAACTTTAAGATTTTCTAGACACAAAATGATATCTGTTATATCATCTTGCAAAGAAGTACTCCAAAGAACAAGACTAACCAAAGAGGATGACACGTTCCTAAATGAAAACAAGGAGTGTGGTGTAACAGAGGACATATTCATGTAACATAAGTTAAGCTCCCTTAAATTAGTTGTGTTTAGAATCATCTTTTCCCAAGTGGAAGGCTCAAATCTTAGCAATGAACTCCCATTCTCATTAACATTAAAACACATGTCAAGTGAGACCAATTTGGACAACTGTGAGATTTCATAAGGGATTTCACCGAAAAAATTATTGGCCTGAAGCTGTAAGGATGTGGGATGTTCTAGGCTTGAAAAGAATTAAATGTCACCACTAAACTTGTTTGAACCAAGGTTCAAATAAGTTAGTTGAGTGAGATTTCTCAGACTAAAAGGAACGCCCCTTTCAAAATGACATGCCTCTAGATTCAAATGATTAAGATGTTTCAAATGGCCAATAGAATCAGGCACCTCTCCAAAGAAATTTGTGCTACTAAGATCCAAAAGTGACATAGGAGAGCTCCAATTGGACTTTGGAAGTTGACCGTTGAGATTTCTATTACCTGACAAATGTAGTTGTTGAAGGTTTTCTAAACAAAAAATGTCACTTGTGATATTCCCCTGCAACTCAATATCAGAAAGTCTAAGGGAGACCAAAGAGGATGACAAATTCATGAGCAAAGACAAGGAGCTTGGTGCAATGGAAGACATATTTACACCATCTAAAACAAGTTCTCGTAGAGCAGTTATGTTTTGAATGAGCTTCTCCCAAGTGGATGGTTCAAGTCTTAATGAACTCAACCATTCATCTAAGATAAAATAATTCCAAGACAAGTCAAAAGAGACCAATTGAGACAAGTGTGCAATTTTAGGAGGAATCTCACCAGCAAAATTAGAGGAGCTTAGGTTTAGATGCATGAGAGTGGAAAGATCACCAAATTGAGATGGTATCACAAACCCATCAAAATCATTAAAAGCTAAGTTGAGTGTTTGGAGATGAGAAAGTTGGAAGAGTGTGCTATTAGGATGGAGCTGACCTTGGAGCCAACTGCAACTGAGATTTAGTCCAATCACGTGACCAGATACGGAGTCACATGTGATCCCATCCCACAAGCAACAATTTGAATCATTTCCCCATGAAGATGTCTTTGGGTAAGATGTGTTCTTAAACTGGATGGTATAAGAATAATAGTCATCATAAAACCCAGCACATTGTCCTGAAGTTGAAGGATTGAGAGAGAAAGAGTTTTTGAATTGAAGGAGTCATGAGAACTACATAAAGGTGGGTTGAGAGAAGTAACCAAAGAAGAAAGGGAAGGAGAAAGAAAGAATAAGTGGAAACAAAAGATGATGATTCGAAAAGCCATAAGTGAAAAGTTGGAAGGCTATATGAAGAAGCAGAGAAAGGTTGGCATATGGACTCTTAAGAAGAGGTTGTATTTATAATGGTACCCATAGCGTGAACCACATGCAAAATCCAAGACTTTGCCTACCAAAGGAATCCCAAAACAAAAAAAAAATACATAAATGTTCTTTCAAAAAGGTAAAGCAAATAGAAAAAAAATTGTTCACTATCACAATTGGATTGAAACAAAAAAAATGGAAATTTCCTAATGGTCCAATAGGTCAATTGACCCCACAATTTAACTTCCTTTCTTTTCTTTGACTGATAGACCCCTGTCCACTGAGCTTAATGCTCCGTTTAGATAGGAAGAAAAGTTGGGAGAAGAGAAAACTAGAAAGAAAATATTATCACTTAATATGCTTGGATGGACAAGGGAAAATAAACAAATAGTTGAATTACTAAAATTTCTTTAGATAAAAATATTTAAATAAATAGTTGAATAATTAAAGTATCTTAAAATATATCAACTATAGTTTCAAATTAAATATAACAATAAGAAATTATATTAACATTAATATCATTAAAGAATTTAAAATCAAATTATTTATTAAACATACATTTTCATATTATTATATTTGAAAACAAAATAATTTATATAAAAAATAACATATTTTTTAAGGTTGTAAGGTTTTAGTAAGTAATTAAAAATAAATTAGATATTAGAATATATCTTAAAACTTATTCTTTTAAAAAAGGAAGGAACTATCATAATTTTTTTTTTTAAAAAATATCAAATTTAGTGTCTTAAAATTAAAAAAAATAAAAACCATGTGGATAGATAATGAGAAAGAGTTTTCTTATGGAGAGAAAAGAAAATATTCCATTATAATCATACACATACACACATATATGTGTGGGTCCTACATATTTATCGCTGCAATAAACTTTCTTGCGAACATAACAATTTTTAGTGCTTTCTATTGTAATTTTTAATTTGTTTCTTTTTTAAAAAAGGGTTGAATGAATGACGCGTTTCATGTATGATATGTGTAGATGAAATTGATATAGCGTGAATATAACTTGGCAAAAGCATATGTACCGTGAATCAAGGTTTGCAACGTCAACGTACAAAGATATTTGGGAGGATTACCCTCATGCCCCAAGTAAGAGCATTAAATACAAAATTGTTTCAAAGATTCACAAAATTACCATAAGGTCCCAGAAATAGCTGCTGAGGTTGTTAACGAAGGCTGTTGAGATTGTTAATGACAACATCAACAGCTATTCCTGGGACTTTATGGTAATTTTATGAATCTTTGGGAACATTTTGTATTTAATGCTCGTACTTGGAACCTGAGGGTAACTCTCCCAAGATATTTTATGGATTGAAAAAAATATTTGTAGTTATTAATAATTAAACTAAATATTTCACCTTCGCTATAGTGCATGATGGACCCCATATGCAATACTTTTCCTCCCAATGAAACAAAACTATTTATTACAAAATTCCCAAAAGAAAATTATTTTAACGAAATAAGAGATGGATGCACAAAATTGCATCATTTACCACATATTTTTTTTATTTTTGAACGAAAAATTGATCCCATTTAAAGCTAAAAAAGTGATAATTATGTTCAAGAAGAACAAAACTTAATATTTAAAATATGTTATCAGGCATTATCATATACTATTTTGTATTAAGATAAGATTCATTTTTAACTTGTAAGTTTTCGCAAAGTAGCAATGTTGCCTAAGAAGTTTTTTATCTCAATATTACCCCCGAAGTTTAAAAACATCGCAATTTTATCCTCATATGCTCTTATTTTATTTTATTTTTAGTTTTTATTTGAAGTCTATACTCATCACATGCCCTTTACAGTTTTACGTGATCACACTTGCTATTTTCTTTTTGAGCTAAAGTTTCATAGTAGGGGTGAGCAAGAGCACCCACCCCGCCCACGACCCGCACATCTTAAACCCGTCCAATTGAAACCCGTCACGGGCGGGATGCCCTATAAACGGGGCGGGACACAAGTTCACCCACGGGGTGCCCGTTCCCGCCCGTTATACCCATCCATCTTTTTTTTTTTCATCTTGCCTTCATCCACTGAGGCACTGACCACTGCCTTCCACTTCAAGGGTCTAAACTCCATATGTCCAATGTTGGCCCAATCCGATTCGGCCCTTCCATCCAATGTTGGTCCAAGGGTTAAGGGTTAAACACTTCAACCTTCAATCCACACCCCTCCCACAGAGACGGCCGAAGGCGAAGCAATCTGGGTCTGGCTACTGTCAGCTGAGCTCCAGCGACGGCCGACAGCAAGAGTTTAGATGAGGAGAGAGAAACAACGGCAAGGAGGAGGGCAGGAGGCACCGTCGACCATTCGAGCGTCGCGCCGTCACAGCTCGCTTCCAGCCCCAGCCTGGCAGCCCCATCCCTAGAGCGTCTCTACCAGCCAACTGAGAAGAGAAGGACTCGCCAATCGCCACCAGACCAAGCCCTCGAGCGTCGCCACTTGCCAATCGCCACCAGCCAACCACTCGTCGCAGCCCCCAAGCATCGTGCCGTGCCTCCAAGCCCCAAAGCGTCGTGCCTTGTCTTCGTCAGTCACAAGTGCCATGCTTTGCCTTCAAGCTCCTACTCCATTAGTCCAGCACTATACTCCCGTAAATGTAATGTTGAATCTTAACTGTTGGTTTTTTATCTGAAATTTTATTTCTGGATTATTGAATTTGTGCTGAAATGCTGCTGCTGATTTAAAATGGTGTTGTATTCATTGGTTTGGTGCTGAAATGCTGCTATTTCCTTTGTTGCTTTGTTGCTGAATGCTGATGATTTGCAATCCCCAACTGTGTACGTACTGCAAAAAGTAGGGGAGGGGAAGCGTGGGTTGCTGTACGGGTAACCTGTTACCGTACAGGCTCGCCCGTTTTGACTCGTACCCGTTCATACGGGTTAAAACGGGTTCAACCACGGGTACGGGCTGCCCCATACCCGTGGGAACCTTTACGGGCAGGGCACGGGTTACCCCACGGGGCAGCCCCACCCGCCCAATGCTTCCCCTATTTCATAGTATTACTATTACCAGTATATTTAATTTCAAATGGTTGGCTATTAATTTTTATGAAAGCAAATAAAAATTGACTACAAAATTGTCAAGTATACATTTATTGTCTAATAAATATTATATAATTAATTTATGTATAGAGTTTTTCTATGTATGAAGTCTTGTAAGAAAACTTTGAGGAAACTTTGGATAAAAAATAAATCCAAACAAAAATGTAGATGTGCATGTAAATGCAAATAATTTTTATTGCTAAATTAACATCACATCTAGACTAACTATCAATAAAGAATTGTAGTATTCATAAGATTGAAATTTGCTAATGGTCCATAACGTAAGGGCTAATGTTATCTTTTTCCACTACTTTCGTAAATGTATATGGTCTTCAAAATAATGTTATTATTTTATTCCTTTCCTTTTTAAAAATAAAAAAAATCAAAGAGACAAATTAATTAAAAAACGTTAACGTTTATCAAGCTATAAAAAGAAAATAAAAATATATACTTTGGAAACTCTATTTGATGAATAAAATTTTATTTTATGTGTTGATGAATTGATGTGCCGTGAATAAGGGTTTGTGGTGTCAACTCAAAGAATTTATAGAATGGGTCCCATACTAACAAATTATAATCCACATGTACATTGTAGTATGTGGAAAAAAATATTTGATAGATGAACAAAAGCAAAATCTTTGTTGTCAATAATTCAATTTATCAATTAGCCGAGTTGACTTCATTGTAGTGATATGATCGACTCGGATATACAATAATTTTCTTAGTGATTTGTGTGCACTTTGAATTACATTAAAAAAATAAATGCACATGGAATGTCCTGTTAATTAATTTGTAGTTTTCATCAAAGTAATAAAAAGATAATTTTTACAGTATAATGAAAAATATACATGCTAATTGTTAATTGATGTTCCTAATTAATTTATACATAATATATCTTCATATGGTTTTTTTATTGGACCGAATAAAATTGGGATATAATATTATATTTCTCGTTTGATTATAAATTGTCCTATAAATGAAATTTTATATTTAAGACTGGAAAAATTAATAAACAAATAAAGTAAATAAATGTATGTATGAGATAGTTAATTTTATTACAATAAATTAAACATAATATAATTATTCGTTTAAAAATTAATTAGAATTAATTGCTTCACGAATTATCAATAAACCAAGGATCCATATTGATCAATAAATGTATATGAAACTTATTCTAGTCTGATTATAAAATTTAGTAATGTTATCTTCAAAATAATGATATTATTTTTACTCCTTTCCTTTTTTGTCTAAGTAAAAAATCAAAAGGGACAACTTATATAAAATCAATTTTCAAGTTATGTCGTAGTTGACCAAGCTATGTATGATTATTTAGTTATTTTTTATGGATAGCATTATTTTCATATACAAACTCTTGCTTGCAACAATGGTCATATATATAAGGTATTAGAATTTTTTTTTTTAAGTTTTAACAAGACTTAGAGTAAAAAAATCTTTTAAATTTTTTTGTCTTAGAAACTTAGACAATTTCATTATAATTTATTCAAAAGAAAATTCTACAAATTAATAATATGCCGTGAACAGGTTGTAAACTGGAGAGCTTTCAAATCTTTAAAAAATGTACTGTCATATATATATATATATGGATATATAAATGCCTCATTTAATAAATTTTAATAATCATATGATAGGATGTACACATAAATGCAAAGATTTTTTTGTTCATAATTAAGTTAACATAACATATAGACTTTTATGGCAGCAAAATCAAAGACACTATTGCACGAATTATCAAAAAAGCAAGGACTGATATTATCTAAGCTACTGTTTCTACTTCTTCCATAAATGTATATGAAGCTTATTCTAACTCTGTTTATAAAATTGAGTAAAGTTATCTTTAATGATATTGTTTTAACTCCTTTCCTTTGTTGTTTAATTAAAAAATCAAAAGGGAAAAATTATATAAAAAATTTCAAGCTATATTAGTTGACTAAGCTATCTATGATTATTTAGTTAATTTTTATGTATAATCATCATATTTAAAATTAGTTTCTTCATTTAACTTGAACCCGTCTCCAAATTTATCCCATAATTTCTTTTTCGCCTTTTCTTTTGATCAATAGGCCCATAAATTTAAATGTTCCACAATTAAAAATATTCATTTTATCAAGCACAAGCATCATACAGTATCATATATTAAATGTGATCATCTCTTATATCAAAATTACAATCTTTGTAACTAACACAGCCCCATCACATAAAAATTCACAAGTTTAACTTTTATTAATAAAATATTCTATCGTATACACAAGCATAAACACACATTTGTATGTGTCCTAAATCCTTATCGCTGTAAGCTTTCTTGCGCGAGCACACATAGCTTAGATTGCCATTAAAATTTTCAAAAGCATTCTATACATAGCAATTTTACGGGTTTCTTTAGCTCTAGGAAAAAAAGACATACAACTTGAAAAAATCTATTATATTTTCAAAAAGAATGAGTCAATAAATAACATAATCAATTATATGTGTACGTAGACGAATCAATGTGATGCGGACTAGAGCTAGTAATATGGGTTGAGCTCACAGGCCAATCCATAAAAAAAGTAACGGGTTGGATTGGGTGAAAAGTAACGCTAGAAGGTAGGTCTTTTTATATCAACCTACAGCGGGCTAACCCGCCAACCCCTTTTTTAAAAAATAAAATAGAATTGATTAATAAAAAATGTGTGAACAATATCTAATCATAATGTAAATATAATTAATATTGAATGATTGTTGATTATTTGATTTTTTTATATTTAATTTAAATTGTAATGTTTGAATTCAACCTTATGAAGTGTGTGTATGTTTAAGCTGTATTATTTAAAATTTAAATTAGATATTTTATATTCAATTTTGTGATGTATTTTTATAAATTAAATTTGTGAAAAAGATATTTTATTTTAGGAATTGAAAAAAAAATGAAAAGATACTTCAAGTTGAAAAAATATTATGTGTAACAAATATGAAAAAATGTTAAAAAACTGACGAGTTGAAATAAATATATACCAACCTATCAATATATGGATCTTTTAACATAACCCACGGGCTGATCCGGTTTACCTCCTATACGCTGAACAAGGGTTTGTAAAGAAATTTCAAAATGGATCCATATAAACAAATTATATATACACCACATATACATCGTAGGATTTAGAAGACTTTATTATAAATAGTTAAATATGTCATCTTCAATAAAGTGACATGGTAGACCTTAAGAGTTAAAAACTTGGGCCTCAAGTCCACAACCTCACGTTATTCACTAAAGAAATCATAATTGATATCACAATTTTTAGACTAATTATACTATTCTTCTATTGGAGGTTATCATATTCAAGATACATTTAAGTACCAAATATGGGCATAACTTTTAGTAGAAATTAAAATATTTGTTTGTTTTATTGAGTTCCATAACTCGAGATTTTCAACATTTCTTTACATCACCCAAGTTTGTTAAAAAGTTGAGTTTCAAAACATATTTTCAAGTATAGAACTCAAGTTTTAAGTATAAAAAACTCGAGTATTACACAATTTTGATCAAAACTCAATTTTTCTTCAAAGTTTTGAGAGAAATCATTTTAAACTATGATGTAAGATTGAAAAAAAAATGTAAAAATGATTTCTAACCTTGCAAAAACATAAAACACTATTTTATTATCAACAAAATATGGTTTCCACAAAAATAATTATCAAAGCTAAGAAAATCTAAAGGAAATAAGCATATACATGCTATTTTTATTTTTCAAACAAAAGATAATTTAATACTAGCCAATGAAAATATGACTGTAAATAATTGCAAAGACTCTTTTTTTTTTCTTTATTTGATATATAATTACATAGATGCATGCTCTTTATGACTACTAAAGGTCAATCCTTATAATATTTCTTCCCGATTTTTAATACTTTTATGACTATAAAAATTGAGAAAATTCAATGGACCATCTAAAGATGGAATGTTGTGCACGGCGATCAAAATAGACTAATTGAACCCACAATTTCTTTGTTTTATTTCCAAGCCTTTTGACCAATAAGCAATTAAATTGAAATATTCTACAACTAAGACTATTTGATTTAGGGAAAATGAAAACATAATTTGGAAAATACAAAATTCTAAATCAAGTATTTACTATAAAAGAAGTTGTAAATTGCTTATTAGGAGCGGTTAATACCTTATCTAGAATGGTTAAAACTGATTGAGATTTTATACAATTTTTTGTAATGTATTCAAAAATACAATTCTACCAAGGGTCATGAATAAAGGGTTGTAGACTAATAAAGAGCTTTTAAAGTTTGGAAAGGTTTATTATCCTATATTTGAAAAGGGCCTAATTTAATAAGTTTAACAATCATAATATGTGATGTGCATGTTAATGCAAATACTTTTGCATATTGCTAAATTAACATCACATCAAAACTAATTATTCAAAAGAATTGTAATATTCAAAATACTGAAATTTGCTAATGGTCCATAACGCAAGGACTGATGTTATCTTTTTTCCACTACTTCCGTAAGTGTATATGGTCTTCCAAATAATGTTATTATTTTATTCCTTTACTTTTTAAAAAATTAAAAAAACAAAAGAGACAAATTAATTAAAAAACCTTACTATTTATCTAGCTATAAAAATAAAAAAAAAATACCAACTTTGAAAAATCTATTAAATGAATGACATTTTATGATGTATTAATGAATTGATGTGCCGTGAATAAGGGTTTGTGAGTCTTTTAGTCCAACATGCTGGCTGACCCGCTTTACCATTAATACAGTGAACAAGGGTTTGTAGCGTCAACTCAAAGAATTTTCAAAATGGATCCCATATAAGAAAATTACATATATGCCACATGTACATCTTATGATTTAGAAAATGATCTTATGGATCATAAAAAGCAAAGACTTTGTTATAAATAGTTAAATATGTCATCTTCAATAAAGTGACATGAGAGACATGATATGCAATACTTTTCTTTTCAATTAAACAAAACTCTAATCAGCAAAATTCCCAAAAAGATTTCTTTTGTAAACATATTTGTTACAATATTTTCTTGGCCACAATCGTTATAAAGCTCCATATTTTCTTGACCATGAATTGATGCACCGTAAATAAAGGTTTGTGGAGTCATCTCATAAATTATTTTCAAAATGGGTCCCATGTTAATAAATCATGCATGGACCATATGTACAAGAAGATTTTGTGTTTTACTCAAAAAATGGAAGACTTTTTGGATAAAAAAGAAAATACTTTGTTGTTATTAAGAATTAAATTAAATATTTCATCTTCAATATAGTGACATAATGGATCCGAATATGCAATAGTTTTCTTTCCAATTAAACAAAACTCTTTATTGCAAAATTCCCAAAACAATTTTCTTTTGCAAACATATTTGTTACAATATTTTTTTGGCCACAATAGTTACAAAGTTCACCTCCTTGTATATGCTCCAAAATTATTTTAATGACAGAAAAGATGGATAAATCTAATTGCAGCATTTACAACATATATTTTTATTTTATTATATACAATGAATCATGGACGATATTGTTTCAAGGTAAAATTTAAATAGAGTTATCTAAAATATATTATATAATTAATTTATATATGGAAATTTTCTTTGTACATACTCTAATAAAGAAACTTCAGGAAACTCCAGTCAAAAGTAAATCTATAAAGTAAGAAATTTGGATTTTATAAAATATTAAGCAACAAATAAACAGTTAAAATTTGGACCATCCAAAAAATAAATGATGTGCACATACATAGTGCCTATATATAAGCTGCTAGGAGGGTTTTTAAAGTTTTGACAAGACTTATAGTAAAAAAAAATATTTTAAACTTTTTTGTCATAAAAACTTAAACAATTTCATTGCAATTTATTCAAAAGAAAATTCTACAAATTAATAATGCACAGTAAATAAGAGGTTGTAAATTGGAGAGTTTTCAGAACTTGAAAAGGTGTACTGTCATATATATATATATATGGATACATAAATGCCTCATTTGATAAATTTAACAATCATAAGATATGATGTGCATATAAATCCAAATATTTTTTTGTTCATAATTAAATTAACATAAAATCTAGACTAATATCAATAAAGAATTGTAATGTTCAAGAGTCTAAACAAACCAAGATAAATTGACCATCTTCATCTATTTACGGCTATACTTTGTATGGCAGCAAAATCAAAGACACTATTGCACGAATTATCAAAAAAGCGAGGAATGATATTATCTAAGCTACTGTTTCCACTTCTTCCATAAAATATATATGAAGCTTATTCTAACTGTTTATAAAATTGATTAATGTTATCTTCAATGATATTGTTTTAACACCTTTCCTTTGTTGTTTAATCAAAAAATCAAAAGGGAAAAAGTATATAAAAAATTTCAAGCAATGTTAGTTGACTAAGCTATCTACGATTATTTAGTTAATTAGTCTCTTCATTTAACTTAAACTTGTCTCCACAATTAATCCCATAATTTCTTTTTCCCCTTTTCTTTTGACCAATAGGCCATTAAATTTAAAAGTTACAAAATTAAAAATATTTATTTTATCAAGCATAAGCATCCGACAATATCAAATACTAAATATGAGCATATCTCATAACAAAATTACAATCTTTGTGACTAACACAACCTTATTACAAAAAAATTCGTTATTTTAACTTTTATAAATAAAATAGTCTATCATATGCACACACATAAACACACATCTATGTGTCCTAAATCTTTGTCATTGCTGTGAACTTTCTTGCATATATACTTTCTTGCACATATAGATATAGCTTAGATCGCCATTAAATTTTCAAATTCTATAGTATTATATGCAAATAGCAATTTTTATGGGTTTTGCTAGCTCCAAAAAGAAGACATACAACTTGAAAAAATCTATTTTATTTTTAAAAAGGAATGAGTCAATAAATAACACATTCAATTATATGTGTAGATGAATTAATGTGCGGTGGATTAGAGTCAGCAGGCCAACTCATCAAAAAAGTGATGGGTTGGATTGGTTAAAAAGTAGTCCGTTAGAAGGCATATATTTTTAGATCAATCTATGGTGGGCTAAACCGTCAACCCGTTGGTTGGACCTGCCAATCCATTTTTAAAAAAAATAAAATAAAATTGATTAATAAAAAATATGTGAACAACATCTAATCATAATGTAAATCAAATTTATATTGGATGACTGTTGATTATTTAATTTGCGGTTTATATTTAATTTGAATTGTAATGTTTGAATTCAACCTTATGAAGTATATTATATATGTTTAAGTTGTATTATTTAAAATTTGAATTAGATATTTTATGTTCAATTTTGTGATTTATTTTTATAAATTAAATTTGTAAAAAAGATATTTTATTTTAGGTATTTAAAAAACTGAAAAAGATACTTCAAGTTCAAAAAAATATATATGTAAAAAATGAAAAAATGTTAAAAAAAAAGTGTCGGATTGAATAATACCAACTCATCAATATGTGGGTCTTTTAGCCCAAACCACAAGATTTCCCGCTTTACCACCTATACGTTGATCAAGGGTTTGTAGGGTCAACTCAAAGAATTTTTAAAATGGATCCCAAATAAATGAATTATATATAGACCACATGTACATCATAGTATATAGAAAATGATCTTATGGATCATAAAAAGCAAAGACTTTGTTACAAATAGTTAAATATGTCATCTTCAATAAAGTGACATGATAGACATGATATGCAATACTTTTCTTTCCAATTAAACAAAACTCTTTACTGCAAAATTCCAAAAAAAAAAATTCTTTTGCAAACATATGTTCAATTTTGTGATGTATTTTTATAAATTAAATTTTTGAAAAAAAGATATTTTATTTTATGTATTGAAAAAATGAAAAAGATACTTCAAGTTGAAAAAATATAAATATAAAAAATATGAAAAATGATAAAAAAAAGTGTTCGACTGAATTGGATAAATATCAATCTGTCAGCATTTGGGTTTTTTAGCCCAACCCACAAGATGTCCCGTTTTACCACCTATACGGTGATCAAGGATTTGCAGCGTCAACTCAAAGAATTTTTAAAATGGATCCCAAATAAACAAATTGTATATAGACCACAAGTATATCATGGGATATAGAAAATGATCTTATGGATCATAAAAAGCAAAGACTTTATTATAAATAGTTAAATATGTCATATTCAATAAAGTGACATGATAGACATGATATGCAATACTTTTCTTTTCAATTAAACAAAACTCTTTACTGCAAAATTCCAAAAAAAAAAGTCTTTTGCTAATAGATGTTCAATTTTTTGATGTATTTTTATAAACTAAATTTGTGAAAAAGGATATTTTATTTTAGGTATTGAAAAAAATGGAAAAGATAGTTCAAGTTGAAAAAATATATATGTAAAAAATATGAAAAAAATGTTAAAAAAGTGTCAAACTGAATTGAATAAATATCAAACCGTCAGCATGTGGGTCTTTTAGCCCAACCTACATAATGACCCACTTTACCACCTACACGGTGATCAAGGGTTTGTAGCGTCAACTCAGAATTTTTAAAATAGATCCCATATAAACAAATTATATATAGACCACATGTACATTATATGATTTAGAAAATGATCTTATGGATCATAAAAAGCAAAGACTTTGCTACAAATAGTTAAATATGTCATCTTCAATATAGTGACATGATAGACATGATATAAAATACTTCTCTTTCCAATTAAACAAAACTCTTTACTGCAAAATTCCCAAAAAGAATTCTTTTGCAAACATATTTGTTACAATATTTTCTTGGCCACAATAGTTACAAAGTCACCTCCTTGATCATGCTGCAAAATTATTTTAATGAGACAAGAGATGGATACACCTAATAGCAGCATTTACGACATATATTTAATTATGTGCATTGACTCAGAGAATTTGCTTCAAGGTTAAATTTAAATGAAGTTATGTAATACATATTATATAATTAATTTATATATAGAGTTTTTCTATTTATGAACTCTTGTTAGGAAATTTCGAGGAAAGTTAAAATACAAAAATAAATCCTAACAAAAACGTATATGCAGGATAGAAGTATGCTTTATGACCAAGACTAATCACCATCTAGGCAAGACATTTGAATTATCTTGTTGATTTATTAATTTTTTATGGATCTAAAATATTAATCAACAAATAAAAAGTTAAAATTAATGGATCATCCAAAGAATGAATGATTAGCTCATAGTGCCTATATATAAAAGCTATTACAAGTTTCTTTTTAAGTTTTAACCAAATTTATAATAAAAAAGTTCTTTTAAATTTTTCGTCATAAAAACTTTGACAAATTCATTGTAATTTATTAAGAAAATTATGTGTTGTGAGAGAACTTTTAAAGTTTGGAAAAGTTTATTATAGTTTATCTAAAAGGGTCCATTTAATAAATTTAGACGACTATAAGATGTGATGTTCAAGAGACTGAACATTAGTCTAAAAACCAAATCAAAATAAATTGACTTTGTTCCTCTCTTTACAACTAGACGAGACAATCACACACAAACCGGATTTCCCATTTCCATGACATGGTAATGATTTTTTTTAAAAAAACTCTATTCATAAGATCAGCTTTCGTAAAAGTGTGTGTGAATACAAAGATGCTAAGGCTAAATGCGTGCGTGGCTCCGTTTGGATAGTCCGTTGGGAAAACGGACACAGATTCCGATGCAGTTTATGTGAGAGGAAAAGTGTCTCGATAAGCGCACCCGTTGTGCAAACGGGCAAAACAAACGGAGCCATGGAATGCTTTATAGGAGCCATTAGATCATCCTTTTCCAATTTTTTTATACATAAATTTTAGGAAAGGGGTTGGGCTCACCTACGATCCAAGGGCAGGGCATCTAACTCATGATCCACTGGGCCCTATCCCTGCGGGCACGGGAGCATGTCAAGTAAGCCCTTTAGTTCTGTCACACAGGTAGGTCAACCCAGCTTCACTAAGCTGTGATGATGCCTCCCCAAGTGTCACGACTGGTGCCACAGCAAAGTGGCACTCCCCAGGATCGAACCCTCTCCCTTCAGGTGAGAGTACTAGCCCAATCGTTTCGCCAGTTGAATCCACGGACGATGATTCCTTTTCCAATTCAATTTCATATATTTGCGCTCATTTGAACTCATCATTGTTGGGCCTGAAGAGTTAAAAACTTGGGCCTCAAGTCATCAACCTCATGTTTTTCACCAAAGAAATCATAATTGACATCACAAATTTTAGACTAATTGCCAATTTGAACCCATCATTATTGGGCCTTAAGAGTTAAAACTTGGGCCATCCACATCCTCATGTTATACACTAAAAAAAAAAATAATTGATAGCCCAGTTTTTAGACTAATCACGCTATTCTTCTATTTTAGGTGATCATGTTCAGGATACTTTTAAGTACAAAATATGGGCACCACTTTTAATAGAGATTCAAATATTGATTCGTTATATTATGATGGACTAGCTCCTTTCTCGAGATCCAACCCCTTTTGGTAATCAATATACCAATAAATTATAAAATTGTGCGCTTTGTGTAAAAGTTAGTTCCTCTCAACATGATAAACCGATATTTGAACACCTACTAAAAAAAATGTCTACAAAAATATAAGATCTTATTTACAATGAGGTTTAGGACTTGAGATAGTGTGTATAACATTAATACCCGTTGATAGAATATCATGGAAAAAATATTAGATATGTAGATTTAATCCCTGAATTTTAAGTAAGTTGCAATAACCTCAATAATCTTTAAAATTTTAAATTAATTATACTAAATCATTAAAAAGTATTCCAATTATTTATTTAACTGTATCTTTTTAAATAAAAAGTCTTAAAATGTATAAAACCCCTATGAATTTCAATCTCAGTCATAGATAAACTCTCTAATATTTAAAAGTTTAAATTAAAAATTCTAATATTTTATATTTTTTCTATTAGCTCATTAGTAGCTGACATCGCCGTTAAAGTTAACGATTTTTTTATAGTGTTTTTTTATAATGTTTATTGTGTACATTATCATTTAAGAATAACGGTTGGAATTTTAACTATAAATTTAAGTGTGATATACTTTTTATTTTAAAAAAAATACATGCTCCATAAATATTTCAAATACTTTTTTTCAAAACATTTTATACTTTTTAAGACTTTTTATTTAAAAAGATACAGTTAAATAAATAATTGGAATACTTTTTAATGATTTCGTATAATTAATTTAAAATTTTAAAGATTATTGAGGTTATTGCAACTTACTAATTCAGGGATTGAATCTACATATCTAATATTTTTTCCATGATATTCTATTAACGGATATTAATGCTATACACACTATCTCAACATGATAAAACGATATTTGAACCCTTACCAATAACTTGACCTATGAAAATAATTTGGACTTGGTTACTTTAAGTTCTTGAGTTAGCTTTGAGAGAATATTATATGCTAGACATTTAATCAGGTAAGACATTCCAAAACATCACTTAAGTCTTGTTGCCCTAGGGGACTTTCTAGAATCATATTTAAAACATAATACTTCACTTTGAAAAATTATATTTTGTTGCATACTTATTCAAGCAAGATGACTTGGGTTTCATAATACACCATAATCATCTTCTTAACTTTATCTGTTTTCTCTCTTTTAATTGATTATTGTTGAGGGATCGTCAATAATAGATTGGACTACAAATTAAAATTGGATAAATTAAAATTGGGCAAATATTATATAGAATCTCTTAAGTGAGGGCTGTTGATTTGATTCCGCTGATAACCTTAAATCGTTAGTGTATACCCTTCTAAGTCAAAATATAAAATACTATCTCATATGTTAATCATATTCATATAGCACAACAAGAATAATCAAGCAATACTTTTCAGCTTAAAATGGTAAGATGCTACTTTGTATAATCTTCTTTAATCCAAACCTTCTTGAATGTGGGAATCACCTTTGGTCTTTGGCAAAGATCAACCATAAATAAACATCTACATAACATTCATGAATTTCAAAATCAATCAATTAATCATGGAACCTTGCTTAACTTCTTTTAGTGTTTTTGGTTATTTTACTTGAATTTCGTAGGCTCAAAATTTGGATTTTTAAACTACATGCTTAAATTTAATTCTCTTGACCATCCCCTTTGCAAAATCATCATTTTGACCTCAATGAGACAATTGGCTTCATTAAAAATCAGCTCCTTCCATGAGTTCTCTAAACAACAAAATTTAATTTTCGTAAACATTTTAGCCTAAATCTTTGACTCTTTATAATCATTTTATACCTAAAACAAAGGCTCCACCACCAAATTTTTTTTTATTTTAAACTCATTTGGAACCATTAAAAAAATATGAAAACTTAACTCCTTAGGGCCCGTTCGGGGAGGTGCTGAGTTTTTTATTTTTGGTTTTAAAATGCAATTTTGAAAACAAAACGTGTTCGGCTAAAATGGGGTTGAGTTGGTTTTTAACACAATTTCAAAACAGATTTTATCTAGATTTGAAAACCATAAAAAAATGTTTTCGGATTTTAGTTTTAGTTTTGAAAAATTTATTACCCTTCCCAACGACATTTCTCCTTCCCTCTTCATCATCTCTCACTCAACCGTCATCACCTTCCTCACCCCCCAATTTTGCCTCTCCCACTCCCAACTTTGGCTCCGGTTCCGCCCCTCCGACTCCGATTCCACCTTATTCAAACCCTACTCCTTCTCTCCCATTGGCACCCGCAACAAATCCAAGCCCACCCACGCCACCTGAACCGATAACGAATCCAGTCTCCGTCTGACTCTAACCCCAATCCTCGTCCCGCCTTTATTACAGGCGGCGGGTTGGCTCTAGCCCACCACGCCTTTTTTAAAATTTTTTTTATTTTAAAAATAATATATTATATATTATTCTTACCTTTTTCATCTCAATATTTTTTTTCAAAGTACGAAAAATAATACTTAATACATTCAAAAATAGTATATAATATTTTATTTTTTATATAAACTTTCTAGAATATTATATTTAAAATTATAACAACACATTAATATTTATATTTTTGTTTTAAAACATGAAAAAAAGTCATTATTAAAAAATTATTTTTTTAATTAATTTATTTTTTATTTTTATTATTTTTTTATCATTTGATGGTAACATAGTTGATTTGACATAACTTATCTATTTCTAATTCACAACACCTTTTTTAAATTGGAAACCAAAAAAACCTAAAACGAAAAACTAAAAACATAAATTAGTTTCTGTTTTTAAAAATTTTGAAACTTAAAATTTAAAACCATTCTGAATGAGACTTCAAACTGAGATTTTATAATCTAGATTTTGAAAGATAGTTTCCAAGCCCCAAGCGGGGTTCGGAACGAGTTCAAGCTTTATCCATCTCCGATAGCAGAACACAACTTCGTCTGGCAAAGGAGCCGGATAATTTTTTCTTGGTTAGCGAAAAAAATTCCCTTTCTTTGTCGGCGAACAAGCATTTCCGCCGCACTTGGCCAAGCTCGTCCTCGGACGCCTCCCGCTGTTGTCTGCCCTGCGTGGTTGTTCTCCGGCAAGTACTGAAGAAGGTTTGAAACCTAGGGTTTTGCCTACTCCCAAAATTCATTGAGATTTATTTGTTCAATTTGGCTTTGAATCTTTTGATTTGAATTTGTTCTCCGCGTCATCTGTTACTGAGTGTTTTTCAACACTGCCATTTCTTGCTCTGTTTTAATTTTTGCTTTGAATCTTCTCGTGTAATCGTTTGAATATTGATGCTTTTGAAGCTGGGAATGTTTACAGATTGAGTTTATATATTTTTAACTTTGATTGCTGGTTTTTGACTGAATGATCTGTGATTGGTTACTATGCTTCAGCTTTCTTCATTTTGATTACTAGCTACTTCTATATGCTTTGGATTGTGTTGCTTTTACATGTTGCAATGGATGATCTGGAAAATGACTTGGCTCGATGTGCTTTTGGCCATTAGAAGCTTGAGTTTAAATCATTTGTCGGAAACAATCAATTGCGCACCTTAGTTGCTCTAGGCAACACATTTCATTATCATAAATTGCAAGATGAAATTGGAAGATCATAAATCGAAAGAGTGTTTTCGTTGTCATTCTTTAGTGACCTGGAGGAGTTACCTGAATCATTTGGCTTACTAAGTCATCTTAGTTAAAGTGTCTGGAACAAAAATTAAAATGATATGATATCAGCTATGCATGTTCCAAATATGGGTCCGCCTATGTTTATATGGTTTCATGTAATTGGTTCAATGAGTAATAGCGTTCTCATATTTTTCTTGAATTGACATTCATCAGGAGGGTTGTGATTAAGTTCATGGCATTTTGATTTAAACTGAATTATTTGCAGTTGTTTCAATGGACAAGGCACGGTCTGAATCAAGGTATGACTCAAGGGATGGTAGGGATGATCAAGAGGATTCTCCATTGAGAGAGCAATATGATGATTTGGAACAAGTAGGGACAGACAAGTCTAGCAAGCATAGAAGCAAGGATAGGAAGAATAGCAGTCGAGGAGAAGACAAGGAATATAGAAGTAAAGACCGGGATAAGCAAAAGAGAACGATGGATGATGTTTCAAAAGAAAGAGAAAAAGAGGCAAGAGATCCAGAAAAGGATAGAATAGGAAGCCGGGAAAGGAAAAGAGAGGATAGGGATAAACATGAAAAGGATAGGATTCAAGATGGTAAATTGAGGGAGAAGGACCATGATAGAGAGAAGTATAGGGATAAAGACCGTGAGAGGGATAAAGATAAGAAGGAAAGGGGTAAGGATAAGGATCGTGAGAAGGACAGGGAGTTGGAGAAAGAAACTGATAGAGTGCGAGAGAAGGAGAGGGGAAAAGAGAAAGCTAGGGACAGGGATAGAGAAAAGGATAAGGAAAGGGACAAGGCAAAGGAAAAGGAGCGAGAGAGGCATAGAGATAGAGAAAAGGATAGGGAAAACTATAGAGATGGAGAAAAAGATAAGGGGAAGGATAAGATTAGAGAGAAAGAAAAGGAAGCAGATCAAGACAAAGAAAGGTCAAGATATAGAGGAACCAGGAAGGCTCTTGAAGTAGATTATGGTTGGAGTAAAGACGATGACAACCATGACAAGAGAGATGAGGCGGTTGGCAAGCAAGGGAAGGCATCAAATCTTGATGAGGATGAGCAAAATGGTGAAGCCTCAGCACATCCAGCAGCAACGGAACTTGAAGAACGCATTTTGAAGTAAGTTGAATCTCTTGTTTATCTTTTTAAGCTTGCATTGTTTCCTTCTTTGTCCTTTTTTTAAACCATTGTACCTATTTTAACGCTGCTACTCCCTGCAAGAAAGGTTATGAAGAATAATTGAGGAGAATGTGGTAAAGAGACGTTGGGCATATCTTAAATAATTGAGGAGATCATTCTAGATCAATGAATGATCTTAACCTGGAAAACTTCTAATTTTGGTTAAATCTTACCAGCTCATTGATGTCTTCTTAAATATTCATGTCTTCATGATATTGCTAACAACACTTTGAAAAGAAGACATGAATGTTAACATAGAAAACATTTAATTGTTGGAGAGAATATGGAGTGATGACTATGATTTAGAGATTTTGCCCCCAAACTGGATGCTAGTACCCTATCTTAAATTATGTGGTATAATATCTGGATTTTTCCGTGTGTCTACAGACTTCACATTTTATCAACATGTTGCAATTAAGGCTACCAGATTTTAGGCTCATCTTAATAATAAACATAATCCATGTGCTATATTGGTCACAAGCTTTGAAGGATTTTATCATTTACTGCATCCCTTTTCTTTTGTATTAGTACTTAGTCGTTTTACTTTAGCTTTCAAAAGTAATATAATTTGATTGCATCAACAAAGCATGCATATGTTTAAAAGTATGAAGAACATTCTATTGTGGCAGGCTTGATTATGTTTTGTTTTGGATGACAGGATGAAAGAAGCAAGGTTAAGCAAACAATCTGAAGATGCTTCTGAGATCTTATCATGGGTCAGTAGAAGCCGTAAACTTGAGGAGAAAAAGAATGCTGAAAAGGAGAAAGCATTGCAGCTTTCAAAGGTTTTCGAGGAGCAGGTTATTGTTTTTTTTTCTGTTTTTAATTTCAAAGCTTTAAATAGTTCTACAAGAAGTCGTGATTCCATGATTGATCAATGAGATGGTATTTATTTTTCACAGGACAACATTGCTCTAGAAGAAAGTGAAGATGAGGGTTCAACCCAATGCACTACTGGTAAAGTTCTCGCCCCCTTCTCCCAAAAAAAAAAAAA
>JANTPZ010085978.1:0-22331 GCA_025593235.1 Vachellia pachyceras
AGCCAGAACTTCACCACAAAATTGTATGCTGCATCCCGAGCATCCATCAAAGTAAAAAGCAAGTCACTATGTTTGCTGAAGTTGAAAATTTAAGAAGGCATTGAGCTATTTGTTGAGGAGAGAAATTGGTGGTAAGGTTAAAGTTCACGTTATCAAGAAACATGTCAAATATTTTGTGTATATTGAGGTCTCTTACTTACAAGGCCACGATGAAGGACTAGTGTTGTGTTGGGGTGTGTACCGAGCCGATTCATCATGTTTTGATCTTCCAAATTTTAAAAGCTTAACAGGGATGAATTTGAGCCCATCCCAGCAGTCATTGTCTGGCAACTTCACAACTGAGTTGGAATTTGATACAAAACAAGTTCCCTTTTATTTATCATTTATCCTAAGATGATCATTGAATGCTCAATCAAGTGCATCTCATGTTAGAAGTCATAGAAAAACAAATTTCTGTGTACCAATTGGTGCTCTTCCAGGGCATCCAGCTCCTCTGGGTACCAGTTGATAATTTTAATAAGCATGTTCTTCTATATCCGTATGCAAAAATTATTGGGAATTCTTTTCCTAACGGTGATGAGCCAAGTTTAAGCCAATCCAGGCATTGCTCTCATGAACCTGAGGTATAGAGATGAGCGTGCAATTGAATCAAGATAAGCCCTATTAGGGATGCAATTAAAGATCAAATTGTAGAGAATTTATGATCCAATTAATTATGTTATTTAATTAGTTAGTAGAATAATTGTATGATCCAATTAGTTATGTGATATTAGTAGTTAGTTGAAAGAATTTTCCTTTTTTTCATGATTTTTAATTTACATATATTTCAATTTACTCTTTTTTTAATTTTATCGTTGTCTTTTTCCTCAAAATTATTACAAATAGCTAAAATAATATACACACACACGAATGTGTGGTATTTAATGATATTCATGTCCTTTTATGTAATTTGACAACAAAAGTTACTTCTCCAACATTTATCCAAACGCTTTCTCCTTTTTCAAAAAAGTCACTTTCTCACCGCTAATCCAAACATAAATCACGTTACACTTTTAACTTCTACTTAGAATTCCTTTTTCAAAATAACTTTTAGAAAAAAGTCACTTATCTCACCGCTTATCCAAACGGACCCAATATACTTGTCTCTTGTGTTTTAAGTTTTAACTTCCCCTAGGACCATAACACAAACGCGCTAAATTACAAGAGGCTGATAGGAATTTAAGGTTGTGTTGTTTTGATTTTAACTGATTAGGCAGGTGAAAAACTGGGTACTGATAAGTCATGTCGCGAGCTTCAAATAAAGACTAAGTTAAATGCAATATATGACAACTAACCTAGGTTGATCTCTACGTAGAATCTATCACTACAAAAAAAACGGGTATGTAGCAGCAGTCAATTAGTAGCGGTTAAATAAACCGCTACAAAATGCAGAGGAGAACCCTGATGTTTTGAAATGGAACGAGAGGCTTCAAATTGCATTGGATGCTGCAAAGGGTAAGCAAAACTATTTTTTATTTAGTTCATACTACATAGATGTGTACTTTTTTCTTATTTCCTTTTCAATCATCCCATTTTTGATTGGATATAATTAATGAATGCAGAGTTGGACTACTTGCATAATGGTTGTAAACCACCAATTGTCGATAGAGATTTGAAAACTTCTAACATTTTACTAAATGAAAAGATGCAAGCTAAAATTTCTGATTTTGGACTATCTCGAGCTTTTGTAAATGATATTGATACTCATGTATCAACTCATCCTGCTGACACATTAGACTATCTTAATCCTGAGTAAGTTATATATTCCAACAATAAACAAAATTATAAGTTGCAATTTAATTACCTCATATTAGTTGGGTTCAATGTTTGCACATTTGGTGGTTTAATTTGATTCTAAGATTGCATAGAACGACAAAGCTGAACATATGTTGTTTTTCCTAGTTTTATATGCAAGTGGATCTAGATGCTCTTGGAATCTTCTTTTTCATGTTCTTCTCCTTTCATAATCTCTTTTCCATCCTTGGATGAAAGTGATAAATTGTTCAGATGCAACACTTCATAAAAATATCGTTAACGTATTTTATAAATTGAAATTATTTATAATACATGTGTAAGCAGTCCAAATTAAATTTTAACAACTTAAATTTATTTATTTATATTTTAGTAATATCATAATATTATTTTATAGGATATTTCATTTGAACCATTCATTATGTTTTATCTAATGGTGAAAAGGGAACTCTAAGAGGAAAATGAGAAATATGATTTTAACATGATCTAAATTAACAGTTATATTTTTTTTGGGATATTAACAATTAGTTATTTTTATAGATTTCAGAGTTCTAGAAACTTGAATAAAAAGAGTGATGTCTATAGTTCTGGGATAATTCTATTAGAGCTAATCACGGGTCAACCGGCAATAAAGAGAGAACATGACAATATTTGCCACATTCTTCATTGGGTTACCCCAAAACTTGAAATGGGGGATATCCAATCCATCATGGATCCAAGGTTAGAAGGAAGTTGCAGCACCAATTCAGCTTGAAATCTGTTAGAGATAGCGATGTCTTGCACTCCACCATCTGCCGTTCAAAGGCCTGACATAAGCCATATAATGGCTGAACTAAAGGAATGTTTGGCTCTTACCCAAAGCATGGCAATGAATCCAATTTTTTCCTTTGATGGGCGCTCCTTCAAATATGATTCACGCCTTATTCCATCTGCTCAATAGATATAGTTATTTAGAATTTGAGTTTAATTACTCCCTCCCTCCCCAAACTCATAAAGCTGTGCATCATCACTATCACAAATTTCTGTCATTTAGTTTGGTGATTTGATTTCTGTGTATGATTAATGTTTGAACCGCGTGCCGTATTTGTATTGTAAGTATGTTTGGGTCAAACTGTGATTCTTCTGCTTATTGCTGTCATTGGCTCTGAGCTTAGCTTCCCTTCATTGTTGGTGACCCTTTATGTGTTGCTCTATTCTGTATTTATGAATTTTACTTTGATTGTGGAAAAACTCATTTTGGATTATGACCGTTGCCAGTAGTGGAATTTTCATGATCACATCACACTTGCGTAGGCATTTAAATGTCACGACGGTTTAACATTCCAACCTTAATTCAAGAGTCAATGAAAAAATTAAAGAAGTTAAATACATAATTTTAAAGTATTTACAATTGTCATTTTTCATTAAACTAATTTGACTAACTTATAAGTTGATATAAAATATAATGATATATATAAGTAAATATTTTTAAATAATGTAATTAGCTTCCTTAATCAATTAAAAAAATTAAGTGCCAGATGGAATAGTTATTTATAATTCTATGTTTTCCAAAATTAATATTTATATTATTAAGAAAAAGCTTTTGCGCCTTATTTTTTGTCTCTCATTTTTTATATCTCTACATGGAGTGACATTGAGGGTATTTATAAATATTGAAAGGATTCTTTAATTTGAATTCATATTTTTTTGAAGTAATATACCTTTTCAATTATAAATTATAACTAAATATTTTAGATTCATTGAATCTTATATGTTAATTCATTAATCAATAAAATTGAATTACTTAATTTACTAGGATATGACTTCTCAGCACACATCTCTGTGTAAAAATATTCTAATGATATTTATTTGAAGCATCTCTTTCTTTGCCACACTCATACACATGTTTCCAACAAAAGGCCCACTCCATTTTGGGTCGACATTTCCATGCATGCAATGATGCAAACACATTCATATTGAGATGCATTCAAATTGGTCCTGTCATGTGTGCAATATCAGGCCAAGGATCGACCTGATATGATAGATGTGGGCTGCGTTTAGAAACATGTTGGGGAACCCGTTTTGGCTCTCCAAACCCATTCTCACGCAAGCCGAGACAAAATTCCTCTCACATAAAGTATCTCGGAATCTGTGTCCGTTTTCCCAATAGGTTTCCAAACGAAGCCGTGGTTTCTTATCTGACTAATGAAACCATTTCGTTAGATGAACCTAAGCGACCGGCATTTTTCACTAATGCAATACAAAACAAGGGCACAGCATCACCTGCTGGTATACCAGACAATTGTTCTACCCCTATAAAAATTTCAGATTTCAAGGGTAGATAAATTATATGTAAAAGTGGCCAAACATGTCATTACAAACAGAGAAATAAAAAGTAAACAAACTGTCTAGTACTCCCACACAGACCAATCTCTAAGCCTATCTAGCATGTGGGCCTTCTCGTGCTGCGCTCTGATCTTTCGCAGACACATCGCATCTAATGAAGAATTATCGCCGGACCTTCTCGTGCTGCGCTCTGATCTTTCGCAGGTTATTTCGGAAGCCAAACAGTCCTTTCGCTCAGTCAAACTTCACTTATGTCAGGCCTTTGGATTGCAGTAGGTTGAGTGCAGGACATGGCAATTTCTACAAGTTTCCATGCTGAACTTGTATTGTACTCTCCTTTTAACCTTGAATCAACTATGGATTCAATATCTCCATTGTTAAGTTTAGGGCTAACCCAATCAAGTAATTTGATCTAGATTCCAAGTGACTCTTGCATCATTGTAGGTTGTCCAGTGATTAGCTCAAACAGAATTATCTCAAAGCTGTAAATATCACTCCTATCTATTCAACTTTCCAGAGCCTCGAAACCTACAATATGAAATAAGTGTAAAGTATTTGATCTTTTGTTGTTGTTGTTATTGTCATATGAAATTCGTTAATAGGATAGGTGATTCAATGCTTTCAGTTCATATATTTAGCATTAATTAAGTAAATGATTGAAAGCATTAAACATGATCAATAATTGAGTTTAAGGAAAGCCCAATATATAAGACTCCCATTAAGTCGGGTCTAGGGAGGAATAGATGTACATTGTTAATCACATAACTAGAGAAGCTGTTTCTAGAATTTGAACCTATGACGTCTAGGTCACATGAAAGCAACTTTTACCGTACTTTGAGGCTCACCCTCAAAATCTATAATTGACTATTATAACTAAAGTCTCCAAGCTTCGTTTATTACATATCATACTGCTATAGTCTATTAAGCCGCAAAATAAAGAGACTCCTGCAAAGATTTGATTTACAAACCAAGATCTTTAGTAAATTTGAAAACTATTATACTTACTCGAGATCAAATAACCCAATATGCCAGTTGGTTTAGTTAATACATTTGACTGTTATATTCATTTTCAAGTCTGAAGTCGGAAATTTTAGCTTGCATGTCTTCATTCAACAAAAAATTTTGGAGATCTTTAAGTCTTTGTGAACTACGGGAGGCTTAATACCAAAATGCAAATAGTTCAATCCTGTATTTCCATTAAGCGCACACACCTCTTTAGTATATTAGTATAGGGATGATTAATAATGAGAGGACTGGGAAAATAGAAACTGTTCAGAGAAAATACATGCAGGGTTCATGTATCAAGTGCAACATCGACTGCGATTTGAAGTCTCTCAAACCACCTTAATAGGGTTGGATTTTTATCTGCAAAGTACAGAAAATAAAGTATATATAAATTAAAGAAATTAGTCATCTACGTTGACATAAAAAAAATTTCAAGCCAGGTAACAGTATGTTTTGTAAGTGGATACCATGAGATTTAGTAATAGATATGGAACAACAGACTTGAAATCTTGAACGTTCTACGAGGATCGAACTATTATTTCTGCTCCATAGGTGCATGTTAGGGCGCTTAAACGCCAATGAAAGGAAAGTGGAAAGCTTATAGAAAGTTCTTGTCTTTTGTCAACTATATAAACTAACCTGATAGCAGCTGCTGCAGATTCCCCTTTGCTACATTCATAAATCAACGCTTTAACGTCACCTTCTTCACGGCACCCCACAAAAGAGACCAAGTTTTTATGGTGAATAAAAGTCAACAAATCTACCTGCAGTTTGAAGTTCAATAATACGAATTGAAGGATGTTGTTGAAAATTACGAGGTCTTTCTTTTCTAAACAGAACTATGAGGCAAAAAAAAAAAAATGAAGAATGAAAATCGCTTTAAGGCATATAATGTGGCAAAAAACCTGAGTGAAACTCCCTATATCCTTGCCTTGACGTTTGAGAAAGTAACTTCACTGCAACTTCTCTACCGTCTTGCACTGTGCCAAGATAATCTTCTCCAAATCCTCCTTTCCCATTTACAGTTTTGAAGTTACTGGTAATTCTAGTAATCTCTCTGAGAGAAAATACTTGTTTCTTTGATTTATTCCTCCCTTTTTAATTTTCTTGAGTGCTATAAACATCACAGCAACAATGTAAATAAAACAAAAAATATATATTGTGCACTTTCTTAAGGACATGTGATAACCATTAATGTTGCGTTGCTTGTCCACAAGTTATCTTTGAAAATTCTTATGTTTTTATGGAAGCTCAAATTCATTGGTGTACATCGTCAATGTTAATTTGATTTGAGTTTAAAAGGGTGGAGTTTGATTAGGACTCATTCTATCTTTTGGGAATGTGAGTGAAGAGGCAAAGAATTAAGCTTGGGCATGTGACTTTACGATGTCAAAATTATAACCACAATAAGGAAATTGAGCCTAATATTCATTGCTTTCAAGATGGAGTACATTTATTGTGGTCTTGTCTCTAGAACTTGTCTTGAATCTCTTTTAAAACTTAATTAGAGTGCTTGTTGCATACACAAATATGAATTAGGCATTGAGTTTCATACCCAGTTTGGTCAAATGTCTAATCGTATCGTATGAATCCTTTTGTTTGATTTAATACAATTTTTTCACTATTTATTTCCACATATCCTTTTACTTCAATAAGTGCTTGGTATTATACTTTAGAAAATAGAGTGAAGGAATTAAAAATAAAAAAGAAGGGAACAAAGTGAAAACGAAAAAACAAAGAGAAGCAGAGAAATAAAGATAAAAAACATAGCAAAAAAAGAAGGAAAAAGGGAAAAAATAATGAGCAGTTGTTTCCAATAATAAGTGTAATATTCTTTCATTCTTCTTAAAATATTTGGCACTAATCAAAGTATCTCTATCTTCTATTTTCTTCCTTTATCCTACCTTATTCATTACAACTTTGAGAAAGTCCTTCTGATTTGTGTATACAATGAGACAATATAGTGGAGATTGAGATGATAAAAAAGCTTTTGAGTGGAAATGATTGAAACACAGGCCCCTAAGGATTGTGAAAGAAGAGTGCAAACACTTGATCATTGAGGGACGCTCTATGGTTATTTGTCTATGCCTAAGGGTTTGACTTGTAGCTACCATTTCTGAAAAAGTAAAAGAAGATTTCTATAAAAGCGAAATCCTTAAAAATTTGAATTACTTCATACTTTGCTATGTACTTTAAAATCTTGCTTCCATAGTCTTCTTTAGTTATCATAAATTTGAAATCTTGATAACAATATTTTATGCAAGTGTGGAGTTGTTATAAATATCCAATTTTTAGTATATTTAATATATATTTTAGAGGTATTGGGAGAGTTATCAATTTTTAAAAGATTTTGAGTTTAAAATAACAAATATATACATTATCTTATGGATTCATTGAATCATAACAAATAATAATAATTTAAAGCTTTTATTAATTTTTATTTTATTTTGTTATTTTTTAGAGAGATAATCTTGACAAATCAAAAATTAAAGAAAGATTAAAAAAGAAAAAAAGAAAAATGAATGTGGCGGCTTTGTTTTACCTTTATATGTGTGTGTGTGTCTAATATATAAGGGGAGGGACACAGGCGGAGAGAGAGGACACAGGCGGAAGGCACAACGCAAGAGGACAAAAAGGCAACGCACAGTGGAAAAGAAAGAAAGGAGCAAAGATACAGCACGCACACCCCCCGATGTCACGGGCTTAATTTTACTCGACGCAAGCACCGTACGGCCTAACAAGTTTTACTGGAACCTGAACTCCTGAATCTACTAGTAAGCCTTTCAAAGACTTAATTTAGTTATGAGAACTAAGAAAGTCTAGAGAGAGAAACTAGAGAGAGATGGAGAACTTGGGAGAATGCTTGAATGCTTTTAATTGTTTGGTTTGCTTGTTGTTTACAAATGGCACCCTTAAGGGGTATTTATACTACTCCACCTCCTCAATGGACGGTGGAGATCGAATCGATCCTACAACTTATATCAAGCTTCCAGAATTCTCTCCTAAAATATTTAAGATATTTACACATGTGAGAAATGTGAAGATAACTCTAAAAAAACTAGAGAAATTTAATATGTATAAATGGTTTCAAGGAGACTCTAAAGAAATCTAGAGATTCCGTAACACAGAGCAGCGCCGATTGAAAGATCATTAGGGAAGAAAGAGGAAAAGGCCAATCGCTCAGTTATTTATTTTCTTTCTCCCTTCTTTTAATGTTTTTTTTCTGAATCAGCAAATTATTATTATAGATTTGATTAAAGTCATAACTTTCTTTAAATCTAAAGTAGTTATGAACTGATTTAAGGATTTGAACATATTTGAATCATTTATTTATATTTAATTTTAATTATGTTTATTCAGTTTAAATCTTAATGTCTATTTAGTGTCTGATTATCATTAAGTATGAATGTAGAAAATTTAGATTAACCTCGGTAGGGATCTTAAATGGATCTTTAAACTGATTGATATAATATTAGAATTTATTCTAATTTACCTTTAGAATAGTAATATACATACGGGATTCATATAATCATATTATAGTGAAATTGTTCTAGGTAATGCCTTTTTAATAACTATTTAAGGATAATAGTTTTATTTGAAAGAAGGTTGTAGATAATCAAGAGACACTGCATCTATTTATACTCTAAATTAACAAGTTAAAATTTAAATATATTTATTTGAATAAAAGAATGCTTTAAAACTTAAAGAATGGATTAACAACTCTAGGTTTTTTGTATCAATTAATTTTTTTTAGCGCATTAGAATTAATATTTTAATTCATTTGAATTTATATTTTTATTATTCGTATTTTAATTTACTCAATTTAAACAAAAATTAGATTTTGAATGCCTATTTACATATTAAATTGAGTGATTGATCTTGATTTACGATAATTATTTTTACGACCTTTATACTTGTGGTGCATAACTTAATTTTGGCAGCATCAGCTACATGAGAAGAGGAAGAAAATTTCGATTTCTTGATATGGAATCAAGCTTTTTTGATGCAGGTGGATCATAGGAACTACAAGTTCAAAAGCCATGATAGAAACAAAATTATGGGTGCCACAGACACTGCCAAAGACATAAGAAGTAGGAAAATACCTCCTTGTTTCTTCCTTTTGATTCTCATGTTCAGGAGGTAAATAAGGGCGGCAAATACTGAAAACGCCATGGATGCTGCTATACAAGCAATGAGGACTGTAGCATGCTTCTGTGTCTCAAATGATTTAGCCAAACAAAGACATGGATTTCCTTCCAAACTAGCCGCCCAAAAAAAAAAAAAACAGAGCATAACATGCAAGAGTGTCGAATATAATTGAAGGAATACCATTTCATTAGCTGAATCTAAGCAACCAGCATTTTTCATTAAGGCAAATACAAAACAAGGCCACATCATCAGCTGCTAATATACCAGAAAAATTTTCAATTTATAACGTAACAATTTCAGATTTCAATGGTAGATAGTCATATGTAAACAAGACCATACGTTTAATAATTCTTTAATAATTCAAGCTTACAGGTTGTCTTCTCAATTCTAAGGCTCTTCCTTATTAGGTCCGTTTGATTGTGAGCTTGTTTATCATTTGGGCCCTCGTTAGGCATCTCATCTGGGGCTCAATATATTTTGACTCACGACATTTCAGAGCAAGGAGTTCATGTACTTGAACGAATTGTCAATCTTTTTCTAATACAAAAATAATAAATAAATAAAACATTACTTGACGTGGTTAAAAATTGTTTGGAATTTGAAAATAGTTTTTATAGATTTAGAGGTAAAACATATGTTTTGGAGAATATATTTTGAAAAATAACTTTTACAAATTCTGAAGCAAAACCTAGGTTTTAAAAAATGATTTATGTTTGGGAAGTTATTAGCTTTTACGGATTTCGAGGCAAAAAAGTTGGTAGGAAAGAGGAAAGAGAAAAAAATGAAAAGTAAGAAATAGGAAAGAGAAAAAAGAAAAAATATGAGAGAGAAGAGAGAAAGAAGGAAAAATAAGAAATAGGAAAGAGAAAGAAGGAAAAAAGTAGGAAAGAGAAAATGAAAAAAAGTAAGAAAGAGAAAATCTAAGTTTCAAAACATAGGTTTCAAACCGATATTTTGTAATCAAAATAACTTTTCTGAAAAAAATTTATGTTTGGACAAAACCTAAGTTTTGGGGTAAAATCTATATTTTTAAATCAAACATAGGTTTGAGGAAGATGAGACAAACAAGCCCTAAACCTCTTAGACATCAATTGTGTTGTGGAAACACAGTGCACGCTGTTCAAGCTCGTTTTTGAACCTAGAGTTAGATCTAATATTTAGTTAATGTTTTAATGAGAAGAAGACCGATTCATAACATGCATTGTAATTTTATCCTTCAGGGTTTCTGCTCAGAGCCTACCAGCATGTGAACCATAGGGGGATCTATGGTGAGGGGTTCATCCGCACCTCTAATTTTCAGAAAGTTATGTATATATTAGTATTATGTGATTTATTTTGCACCCATTCATTTGTTAATTTTAAATTTACTAAATATTTTTTTTCAAATTCTTTTGATGGGTGTAGATTGATGGGTGTAGATTGAAAAGAGATATTATGACAAGTGGAGAGCTACAGGAAGAAGATATACTACTACCGCATTTTGATTCCCTGGCGTTAAATATGTGTTGGAAGATTAAACTGAGCTTATTCAGTCTTCCCTCAATAAGATTTATGTGCTTCACCCCCCAGATTTTATGATTTTCTGGAGAGGAAAACGACTTTAATTGCATGTAAACTTCAATTTTTTTTAAGTAAAATGAGAGTTGTACCGATCCATGTCGTATGTACTCTAAGTCAAGTCGTAATCAACAACTAAAACTCACACAAACCCATGGCCAAACAAAAGACCAGAGGAACAACTGTGTATCAAACAAAAATATATATAAACTGATCGCTCCTTTCCATAGGGTTTTCGCATGAAATCAAACTGGCGGAGGAGGATGTGTGTGTGTGTATGTAGTTAATGCCAATAATATATATATATATATATATTATATAGCTTCAGGTACATAAGAAAAAAAGATTCGAATCAACTATCTATAATATAGAGCGGACCAAATTATCCGAGTAGCCTCGAAACATGTAATGAAATTTTCGTCGTTGTTGGTAAACCTCAATATTTTTATATATTTTAGTCTCAAAACTTAATATATTATTATTTATTATTTATTATAAAAGTATGAGATTTGAGATTGAGGAGATAAATAATAATAAATATTCATTATTTTTATATATTTTATTGCATCTTTTTTTTCCTATTCCATTGGCCAATAACCATTTTGTCAATCTTTTATGACAAATTCATATATACGATCCTCATTTGATCACATGATATTATTAAAACCATTGTCGACAATTGTATCTTTTTTTGGTTCCATTTTTCTCATTGTGACATAACTCATCAAAATCTTAATATTACTTTTCAGGTACCTGAACCTCTCTTAAGGTTTTATAACTAGTTATGTCTTGGCCTCTTCTAGAGTATCAGCCTCCTCAATGTGATCATCTTAATTATATGCTCCTCTTCATCCAAAGTATATTTGAAACAAATTGTTTATCATGCTTCATACATGTCTCATTTTCATTTATACTGATTGGAGCATTTTTAGCTGAAATATGAGAATTTGTAATTCTAATTTAGATCAGTAACTAGATTTGGCAGGTATTTTTACAATATCTCATGAATGTAATATTCGATGAACTTTTTGTTCATACTATTTTATTTGAGGATCAATATTTGATAGTAATAATGCATTCAATATATTTTCTTTTCCAGCTATTCAATTTCTCCCCCTTATGTAAAAAAACTTTTTCAAATGACAATCAACTAATAATGCAGTACAAGTCTCATAAACCCATTTTCTCTTTTAGAAACATAATTTTGTTTCATTTAGAGACAAACAAGGAGGAGAATTTTATCCAACATATATCTCAACATTCCATCTATGTGCATTATTGTGGATTAATAAGAAAACATTGCACATTCAAACCTTTAAGATGGAAAATACCTAGCTCCTGACCAAAAGCCAATTTCATTGGGAGAATTTTGTTGGCTTAATATGTATAAGTGATGCAATATTATTAAGTCAGATATACCAACACTGAAATAATAATCTTGTTCTCATAAGCATTGATCAAACTGTATATGGAGGCTTTAATAAATTATTTAGATCATATAATCTGAAAATTGTGCACTCATAAACATAATGATTTGTTCGAATAATCTTGCAAATTTCATACTACAAGTTACTAATAACTACACATGTAACCATATTATAGATGTACCTATCAAATTTATTGAATACTTGTATGTTTTACATGCTTTTCGAATGGGCCCATATAAGTTAATATATTTCCAAAAATGTAGAGATCCATTTCAAATCATAACCCATGATCTTCTCGTGATCCATATTATATTGAGAACAAGTATCATATGATAACCTTTGAATTATATATAATGTGATGGCTATTCGTGAAGAATCTTCTAACTCTTCAATAAATGTCAATATACAATTTTGTAACATTATATTGCATATTATATATGACTTGGATGATCAAATAAGTCATACCAACAATAACTTTGTTTAGATCAGTAAACTTCTGGCTTATTGTACTTCTCATTTTTTTATAACATATTAATTTAAAATCTCAATATGACATTTAACATGACAGCCATTTTGGGAGATCTAACATCCATTTTGGGAGATCAAAAGACTTAACAATCTCCCCCTCGTAAATAGAAATATATATAAAAAATTATCTCACACTTGTATTCTAATGATCTCCCCCTCAAGTATGAGTCATATAAATATGGTTTTCTTATTCAGTATATTTCAATTTGAAGTCTTTGTACTTCATAACTTCCATACAATTTTGGATTTCAATCCAATTGAGATATCATCTTTGAAACTTTAGGTGAACCAAAACTTTAATATAGATTTATGAGCTATAATATTTGTGAAAACCGGCAGACAATATTCAAGTTGTTCTAATTTAATTAGAATGGAAGGGAATTATATGGCATGAGATTCTAATTTAAACTAGAACATATGATGTGAAATATTTGAAAGTGTGAGGATGCCTAATAGCCTTGTATGTGTAGTGGGGCACCTTACAATCATTTTGACAAAAGAAAAATATGGTTGTAAAATTATATAAATTGATAGCCCTTTAATTTAAAAATATTGCATTCAAACAAGAGAAATTGTATGGAGGAAAAAAACCAATCTTATTAATCTTTTTCATCCATCATATGTACATAGCTTCTATATATAGGCTTTCAATTTAACAAATGTTACATTGAATAAATACAAACATCAATTCCCATTAGTATACAATACAATATGTAACCATTTCATAAAAGTCCTAAAAGTCATTCATGAAGGATATTATGAGTGTGAGATATGGAAGATCAAAGGTTTATGGACATTCACATGGATAATGTTTATAACATTATTGATTTAATTGGTTTTAATTACATAATTAATATGTAAAAGGGAAATTATATCATTTTTCAGAGTTTTGAATTGTTTTGACTCTTAGATGATTTGACACTTGTGAATCTTAGGTGAAAGCTACAACGGACCACAAAGCTTGAATAGTATAAGGAATGGGTTTGAGCCCAAACATAAGCATGGGCTTGGAGCCCGAAAGAGATCCGAAACAACAGAAAAAGACGTAGAAAAGAAGGGATTATACTGTCTCTCTTCCACTCCTCTTTTTCCTCTCTTCTCCTTTCGCCTTCTCCTTTCAGCATCACAATGTTTCCATGTGCGTGCGTGCGTGCATGCAAGTAAGGATGACATATATGATCGAATGTGGCTCAAAATGGGTATGGTACCAGATTGGTACCAAATTAATGGGTCTATAGATATTGATCCTTCAACCACAAAAAGATCTCTATAAGTTACCTGCAGAAGTGGTGAAATCCGCAGCCCGATCATACAATCTCTCCGATCCATTAAACTTTGACTTCGAGACTGAATGACAAGACCTCGACAAGTCCTCCAAATATTTCATCTATTTTCACTTTTGTGAAGTTCAGCAACTTCCTCCTGGACACAAAAGAAGACTCAATATTATGATGACCGTTGGTGATGAATACGTTCTCTCCCAACCTATAGTTCTTGAATACTTGAAGCCTCTAACCATTTCTCCTAAGATTAAAGATCAAGGTTATGTTCGCTTTAATATCACAGCAACACCAGAATCCGATGCTCCTCCAATCCTTAATGCTTTTGAGGTTTACCAGTTCATATCACCTCTACCTTCCCTTACAGACCAAAAAAATGGTGCACATTTGCCTATTATTCATCGTTTCCATAAATAATATTTTATGTTTGCTTTTGTCTTCTAAGATCTTACTTATTATTCGAAATTACAGTGGATGCTGTCATGGACATCAAAGACACATACAGGATCTCCAATTTAGATTGGCAAGGAGAACCATGTGTTCCAAATCTTGTTTAGGATGGACTAAGCTGCAGCAATTCGAGGATCACCTCAATGTATGTCTTTCATGTAACTATTAATATCTAATAATGTCAAATAGGAGTCGAATTATTAACAAAATTCTCTCATTAACATCGAAAACACCCAGAATGAGAAGATACCCTTTATAAACATTAGTCACATAATTAAGCCCAATTAAGCCAATGGGTGTCAATTTAGGTACTAATACTATAATAGATGGAACTATTGAGATTAATCAATTACAAGCATGAAGTATATCCTTAACAGCGGTGTAATTATGCTACTCTATGTTCTTAATGTTTGATACTCAAACGTAAAAATCATATATAGTTCAATTTTTTCGTCAACCCAAAATGTTGACTATTAAGCTATAAACATCCAACACTTCATATCAATTGCCTTTAATGAATGTCAAAATTTATGCTCAAGTTCACGCATGATTTCACTATCGCAGGAACCAAAGCACGACCAAATTGAAAGGCCAAATAACTAATTTGTTTTCAAAACTTACAGAGTTAGAGTCCCTGTAAGTGTGTGTGTATAGTAATTTAATAATAACAAATTTTTTTAACCGTAATGTTTCATCCACATGTTAAACACTGCTTTGTTTCAGAGATTTATCGTCCAAAGATTTATCAGATTCAATACCAGAATTTCTAGTTGAACTGTCTAAGTTGAAAATTCTGTAAGTTACATATTGTTTACGATTCAGCACCAGGTAGATAGCCACACACACCTAATTTGTAACTTCAGGTTCTCCTGCTAAGGGAAAATATTTCACAATGCTTTTGTAGTAATTTGAGTGGCAACAAGCTCATAGGCTCCATTCCCAAGTCTCTTAAAAGAAAAGTCATCATATGGAAATTTGGAATTAAGGTTTTCCATTCTTATATAATACTGCCATTTCAATTGTGAGTCCTCTTGTATGAATTAAAATCAACAATAACGTATCTTACTGGTCCCCTAGTCTGTCAGATAATCCTGGCCTTTGTCTGGTAGATTCATGCAAAAAGCAGAAGTCTGTTCTTCCACTTGCTTCTTCTGGTTCTGCTTTGGCCGTAATCTTCCTGGTTTCTTTAGGAGTTTGGATCTTCAAAACCAAGAAATTAAAAGGTACGGATAAAATCATTCTCATTTTATAACATCACTAAGTAGTCCTATATGCCAGATCCCACAGTTTAGAGTAAAAGTGTGTATTAAGCTCACACAATCTGATTTATTTATCAATATAAGTGTACATTAATATAGAGATACAACCAAATTTCTTAAGAAAACTTTCTAAAATTTTGTATTTTGTGATTGTTTAGAATATTAACCTCGGTCTATTCTTCTATTCTTTGCTTGATTAGTGTAAAAACGCTTAAAACTTATGATACAACATATCATTATCAAAACTTATCTATCTAATCATGATCAGTGTGTACTCCTAAATCAGATTGATTTGTTTTGTATCATACTCTTCGGATTTCTTAATTACATTGTCATGCTTGGTAATAAGTAGGGCGATTGAAACAGAAGAAACTATTACAAGAAATTGGAGATATTGCGAGACCATTCAGCGTAAGCGGCAAAAGGAAATGTAGTAAAAGCGATAAAACAAACCAGGAAATTCATATATTCAATTTCAAAAGCATTGCATTGGCGTCAGATAGCTTGTCATCGACAAATAAGTTAGGTGAAGATGGCTTTGGACCTGTGTATAAGGTAATAGCTAAATATTTCAATCCCTTCCATTTTTGAGCCGAAAATGAGTACTTGACGATAGCGTTTTAAATTTTAGGGAAGATTATTGGATGGTCGAGAGATAGCAATCAACAGACTTTCCAAATGTTCAAAAGAAGGCCTAACAGAATTCAAGAATGAAGTTAGATTGATTGCCAAACTGGAACCTACCAACTTGGTTAGACTTTATGGGTTCTGTATCGAAGGGGAATAAAACATGCTGATATATGAATATTTGCCCAATAAGAGTTTGGACTTCTACCTTTTCGGTATGCAAATTGTTATTCCTCTGAATTGAAATACTGTTTTACTATAAAAAAGGATATGTCATAACATGTCCTCTCAATTGCATTGGTATAGATCACAACAATGGGATTTTATTGGATTGGAAAACACGGCTCAATATTATTCACGGGATTGATCATGAGATGTGTCCAAAAATATCTGATTTTGGCATGGTAAGGATATTTGGATTAAAAGAATTTGAGCAAGAAAATACAAATCGAGTGGTGGGAACGTAGTAAGTCACAACTTCTATTAATTGATACAGCTCACAAGCACTGCCACAACCCACCGTCACAAGCACAGCCACAGCCACCGAAAACAGAGAGTTAGGCATCGAAAGCAGGAAGAAAAAATGGAAGAGCAGCCATTGTTGAATATTCATGTGAACGCATACAGTCTTTTTTCCATCTTTGTTGGCCATTCCTTTCCTATAAATAGGAGGCCATTTGTGTTGTAATAGGCAGATTAGATTTGAGTTGAGAGTTTAAGAGTGTTTTAGAGTTCAGGAGTGAACTCCATCGGTTCCTGTACCATTTTGGTATCAGATCCTGGTTCCAGAGAGAGGGAACCGCCTGAAAAACGTCAGAAATCGGAGTTGCAGAGTGGTAGAGAAAACAGAGGTCTTGCCCCCTCGAAAATCGCATTTCTAGACCTTTTCAGCCAAACGGACGTCGCCATCGTGCTCAGAAGGCCGGAAAACCTTGGAATAGTGTTTTCTGTCGACGAAAAGGTCACTGTACGCGCCGTCACGCGCTTGCCGGAAATTCCTGCGCAGTTGCTGGAATAGTACCAGCAGTCGCCGGAAATCTGAAGGTTGAAGACGAGGACGTCATCGTCCACGTCACCTGCCATGTCATCAAACCTGACCAGTCATCGACACGTGACACCACTAAGAATATGACACGTGTCACATTCTGCCACGTCACCTGTCCATGTCAGCCAAACTTTCAGTAATTACAATTTTGCCCCAAAAGTTTTCCATAATTACATTTTTGACCCAAACGTTTGCCAAAATTATATTTTTGCCCCTGAAATTTTGAAATTATGTTCTGGTCCCCTCTATTTGCAAAATTTCTCTTGGGTCCCTTGAATTCCCATAATTACAGTTTGGTTATTCTCAAAATTACAGCGAGGTTCCTTGAATTCTCAATTTTTCAGTCAGATTCCAGAACTTTTTGAAAATCACAATTGTGGCCCAGAAGTTTCAAAAAAATTGCAATTTCACCCAGAAACTTCTTGAAATTACTATTTTGCCCCTAAATTTTCCACCTAAACATCAGAATGTCCCCAAGACATAAATCAATGTACGAGTTGAAGATGAATGTTAAGATGCCGAATACAGCGGTTGGAAGCTACTGTAGAGCTGCAACAAGCTTTACTTGATGAACAAAGAGAAGTACCTGATGAAAGTGAAGAGGAGACCACCTTTTATGACACCGAACCGATTTATGATGAGGAGGTTGCACCAACAGATCTAGAAGAGGCATTAGAGATTAGGCAAAATTTTCATGCAGTGGTAGTTAAAGAGGACCATTGGTTACACAGCAACATCTTTCACATCAGTTGCACTGCCCAGGAAGATGATCAGGAAAAGCTAACCGTTGCTTTTGACATCGAGCCAATATATGATGAGGAGATTACATCCATAGATCACGGTGAGGTTTTGCTGATTAGTCGAAGTATGCACGCAGCTGTAGTCATGGAGGAACCCAAAATGATGATAGCTGAAACCCAAGAATTGAGTTTCAACCAAACAACTGGGAAACATCCGTTTGAAGCTGCCCCTGATGCTCAACCTGTAAATTCTTTAGATTTCACATTTCCACTTGATAAGCAGCAGGAAAGTGCTGAGACATATGAAAGGATTGAACAGAAGTTGTTCGGGCAAGCTCGAGAGAGAATTCAGAAGCCGAATGCCACAAGTAAGACGCCACGAGACAAGCGCCTGAAACAACGGATCTTTAATGTAGGAGACTTGATTTGGTTCCATCTAAGAAGCGAGCTTTTTCAATACAATCGAACGCTAAGTTGCCTCAAGCTGATGGTCCATATCTTGACGATGATGGTGAAGTTGACTCGAGGGCGAGTCCTCTCCAACCCGGGGAGAATGATACAGAGCCGAAGACAGAGGGAACAGATGCGGCTGGAAGTCACCGTCAAAAGCACCGAAAGAAGAATGCCGTTTATGTTGAAAACAGAGGAAGGAATGGAAACATAGATGAGCAGCTTCTGTTGACCATATGAGCAGCCTTTGTGGAAAGTTTTCGCCCTCTGGATACTATAAATACAGAGCTCATTGCATTGTATTGGCAGAGTAGAGTTAAGAGAGTTTAAGTGAGTTAAGAGTTCGGGAGTGAGCTCAAGAATTCAGGAGTGAACTCCCATCGGTTCCTGTACCATTAATGATTGAATTTTTTTGGTCCCACTTAACTGATTGAAAGGCTAGTTACTTTTTTCTTTAACAATTATTATTTCAGTGGCTACATGGCTCTGGAATACGCTTTAAATGGGATTGTCTCAGTAAAAACTGATATTTTCAGTTTTGGAGTATTGATGCTAGAGATTGTCAGTGGGAGGAAGAATGCTAGTTTTTATAATTGTGAAAATTCACTCAATCTCATTGGATATGTGAGTATATATAATATACTATTTGGTTCAATATGCATCCCTACATGTAATTGAGTTCAATGTTTGATTATTAACAGTACGCTGAATGTGTGTGTGTGTGAAATTGCTTTTTAGGCATGGAAGCTGGGAAATGAAGGAAGAGCCTTAGAGCTAGCAGATCCCTCACTAAGTGGAAGGTAGAATGCCGGTGAACTATTAAGATGCATTCAAATTGGCCTGTTATGTGTGCAAGATGAAGCCAAAGATCGACCTGATATGTTAGATGTGGTTTCCTATCTGTCTAATGATAGTATGATACCATTTCATTAGCTGAGCCTAAGCAACCAGCATTTTTCATTAAGGCAACACAAAAACAAGGCCATATCATCAACTGCTAATATACCAGAAAATTTTTCAACTTATAACGTAACAATTTCAGATTTCAATGGTAGATAATTATATGTAGGGCGAAGGTGCTAAAATACCCATGTTAAAATGCTAAAAGGGCATCTGGCACCATATTAAATTTTTTGGTGCAAAAATACCTATGTTAAATTGAAAATGGTGCAAAAATACCCATGACCGTTAACTGTGCAAACGTCCGTCTGCAAATGTTTTTTTTGTCTATGGTAAAGGTGTTAAAATACCCATGTAAACATGCTAAAAGGGCATCTGGCACCATATTAAATTTTTTGGTGCAAAAATACTCATGTTAAATTGAAAATGAAATTAAATTGCCATGACCGTTAACTGATGCAAGACGTCCATCAACCCACTCCACATATAGATTTTTTACTGTATCATTCCGCTGAGGTGGCCAACTAGATTCCGGCCATCACCGTCGAGTTTGAGTCAGAGACAAAGGCTCCGTAACTTCCATTGTTGTTTGCTGTGTCCGTTAGAGGGGGTGACGATGGCTATTGGGGCAGGGCAATAATGGAGCCAGACAGTTCGTTGTAAAACTTCCGTATCACCTCCTCGATGGTTTCTTCTTCGAAGCAAAATTGCGTCATTTCGCTGTCGGATTCCATGAGAAGCTCTTGAATCTTGCTGACCTAAGCTTCTTCTTCTGTGCCTCTATCTCTGAAGCAAAATTGAGTCTCTGTCTCTGATTCAAACACGATGGTGATGGTCGGAATCCAGTTGGCTAGCTCAGTCGATGGTTTGCCTGTGGGAAAGATGCAAATGGAGGGAGAAGTTGAAAATGACAAGCTAGACGATGAATGACTGGGTAGAGTGCTTAGCTGGGAACAGGGTCAGCAGCCAATCTGCCACCTCAGCGGAATGCTACAGTAAAAAACCTACATGTGGAGTGGGTTAACGGACATCTTGCATCAGTTAACGGTTATGGCATTTTAGTTCCATTTTCAATTTAACATGAGTATTTTTACACAAAAAAAATTTAATATGGTGCCAGATGCCCTTTTAGCATGTTTACATGGGTATTTTAGCACTTTTACCATAAAAAAAACCTTTGTCAGGCGGACGTTTGCATAGTTAACGGTCATGGGTATTTTTGCACAATTTTCAATTTAACATAGGTATTTTTGCACAAAAAAATTTAATATGGTGCCAGATGCATTTTTAGCATTTTTTCATGGGTATTTTAGCACCTTTTACCCTTATATGTAAACCAGCCCAAACTTTTAATAATTCAAGGAAAATACATTGTCAGATCACTGAACTAATTTCCATATATGATGAAGCTCTCCTAAGCAATACATTACATGTCTTGTAGTGCGCCATCTGAGCTCAAAAGCCTGACATAGGCCATGTAGTAAATGAAATAAAGGGATATTAATATTTGGCTCTAAAAGAAAGCAATTCAAGCCAGTGATTCGGACATGGCCTCTCTGGGGGCCAATAAGGGCTTACTCCATACGCTTATTAGATAGTTGTTTAAAATTTGAGCTTAATCAGTCTCTCTCCAAACCATAAAGCTGTGTAACACTATCATATTATTTTTAGGTTCTATCTGCTCTGTTAATATCCTTGGATCAAACTGTGGTTCTTCTTTTTGCAACTGTCAGTGGCTCTAAGGCTGTCTTTCTCTTTGGTGTTAATCATCCTTTGTGTTATTCTACTCGGTTATTAGGAATTTTCCTTTGATTGTTGAACTTATTTGATTATAACCATTATAAGTAGATTTGGAACACTTCTTTTTTTGCGGTTTCTTGTAATGGCTACAATATGTATAAAGATATACAAATGGAACGGGAGATAATGCTCAGATCTGTCAGCAACAGTCACAGACTCACTAACAGAAAAAATGACAGAAATAACAGAAAGGGAAATGCAGAGGGGAGAGGAATCCATAGAGAGAGGAGTTCCAAATAATCCACACGTCTGACCGTCTCTTAGGTACAGATGGAAACAGGTTATGCCAGTCTCCACCTTAAACAGGTCAAGCTTGTTTTATGTGATCATGGCTTGTGTCTAGCCTGTAGCCTATTACAAGCCTTTTTTTAAGGCTTATGCCTGGCCTGTATGAGGCCCATGAAAAAGCCTGTAAAAAATCTGTTGGTGACTGTTGATCAACCTCGGTAGCATTAGGAGAAACTGAATAAGATGACATTAATACACTCTTAAAAAATTCTGACACTACAAAAATTCTAATTACTCCAAAAAAAAAATTCTGCCAATAAAGTGCAAAAGAAGAAACATACTGTAATAATTTAAATCACATAGCATTCAAGAACTCATGTAAATATATATATATATATATAGTATACAAGTCTTGATTTGGTTTACTTAAGTTTATCATAAATCTCTAGCTAGGAAAACAACATACCCCAGCAACACAATTGAACATGAGAGACATAATTCTCCAGCTAGCAAGAAAAGCACGTCACACCAACATGTATGTGTTCGCTAGCATACACAAGCATACTACAAGAGCAGGCTATCAGAATGGATATCTTGATATTAAGCAAGAAAGTACGTCACTCACACAGCTGATGGAACATGGCGTTGAAAATATCAGAAGCTACTGAAGCAGTTGATGCAGACTGAAAAGACAAGAACAACAAAACCAAAATCCAAGTAAAATTATTAAAAAGACTCTCAATTATGAAACCGAAAAATTCATTTACGAT
>JANTPZ010085988.1:0-10934 GCA_025593235.1 Vachellia pachyceras
ATTGTAGCTCTTCCATGCACCGCTTTTCTTCATTTTTGAGATGTCTGCAAGGGAAGCAACAACAAAATACATACAATACAAATGCAATTATAAGCACAGATAAACAAAATAATAAACCTGAAACCCAAGATTTCATCATTGAAGTTTCATAATTAAAATAGGCTATTACTTGTCTAATATGACCCAACTGACATGGGATTTCTTTGCCTCTGCAGCCACTGCTCCACAAGGTGATCCAGAAACAATTTTAATCTTGACATTTATCTGTTAAAACGATTGGAAAAAAGGATACAACATCAAGGATCAATGTGCAACTATTCGTTAGCCTTTCTAATATCAAGGCTATACACTAACCTTATTTGGGTCGTAGACATCATGAAGCTGAAGAATCATCTGGGAGCAAGAATCGGTGATAATCTCACACTTCTGCTCTGAGGTTGTTCCCGAAGCAGACTTCTTGTGGCCGCTGGCACAGTCACCGGCAAATCTCGGAAAACCCCATAATCTTCTACCTGAATAGTTGTGGAGTAATTATCAGTTACATATTCTGAAGACTAGAGAACATATGGATTTAAATACCTTTGTTGAGCGTTAAAATGCTTACTCTGAAAGAACCAAAAAAAAAAGGAGTAGGAAGAGAAACAAATCGTTTCTGAATATACAAAAATGAATAAACAAAATGAAGGTCAAAGAGAGAGATTACCTGAACTTTGTGAAGGAACAACTACCAGTAGAGTAATGCAATACCCAGGTTGAACAACATGGGTCAAAGACCAAACCAGAGCAGTTTTTGGAATTTCCTTTGATGCCTTCACGGCTACAATAACCTTCTCAGCAGTATCAGAGCCTTTTTCCTGCTTCCCTCGCTTTTCTTGTTCTCGACTCATCGGCATTGCTGATTCCAAAACAACCAGCCCGCCTCCACAGAAGTAAATCTCAAGTCTCAGTAACCATCAATACCCGTATGTTCGTTTTGTTCCTATATGCTCAAAAGTCAAACAAGAAACTGAAGAGCACGTTTTATATCACCATTCACCACCACCAACTCGCTAAATTTTCCGTTCAAGAATAACAGAGCAACCATTGATAACACTCTTTTAACTAATTTCAGACTTTTTCTTCCTCAGTGGCAAGTAATCCCTCTTCCAATTTTCTTAGAAGCTTGCTTTTACTCTCACCAAACATAAGGATCCCTCAGCAATCAGCACTTGCGCAAATAGTGCCGAATGATTCGAATCCGTGAATATTAGATAACCTTTTTAGGCTCAGAAAGCAAGACGTAACAGGACCCCCGGCTTATGTTACAACATAATTTTTCAAACTCTCCGAAATTCAAGAAGATTCAAAGCACTGTTTAACGGTACAAAACCAAAAGGAGACCCCTCCCCAACAGTCTCTGTCACCAGCACAATGCTTTTGCGCCTTCAAATTCTCAAGTCAAATTAGTGCGAATGCGAAAAAGCAAGAGCTTTAAAAAGTTAAAGCAGGGAGTGATTTGGATCCAAATAGTTGGCTCTATTATCGATAACAGTAGAGGAAATCTCTGCTGAAGATTCCGATACCGAAATCGCAACAAGTCTTATAAAGCATTCAACAGATTTCAATTCAATCGCCAGCGATATGACAAAGAGGAAGAGGTCGTTTAGCTTTTCCGGGGTCAATGAACGTTATGAGCATTTAGGTATAAATCCCTGCACAGTCCCAACAATCTCTGATTAAAAAAAAAAAAGCAAAATGACGACGCGTAGTGTCTCTGAAGAAAATGTGACACATATGTATAAAACAAACATGTAATTAAAATTCACTTGCAGCCGCCACTCGCTGATTTGGAAGATCAAGAACATCATTGGCGATTAGAAAACAAGAAAGAAAAAGGAGGCCGAAGTAAGATCCAAACCTTTCTTTTTCTTTCTTGTCAGCCATTTCCTCATATACAGTTGAATGCAAAGAACAGAAACAGATAATATAATAATATATATACTACTTTTATCTTCTGGCTCGTCATTATTAATCAATTATTATCAGCACGTTAGCATTTCCAGTGAAGAACCGGCTGTGCCAACCAAAAATACCTCCAAAAATTGAATAACAGAGAACCGAACTGGAAATTAATAATTGATATGTGTTTCAGAGTCTCAATCACTGAGCCAAAAACTGAAGAAAACGAACGAAGACCTACGCCATGAGAAGATGTGAACCAATAAATTTCCGAAATAGAAGAGAAAAGATAAAGAGTGATGAACATCTTGTCAGCCTTTTTTTTTTAATTGTGCAATCCGTATTTTTGCTGTGCTACTTCTACTGTTTGGGTTGTATCATCTGGGAACCATCAACCACCATGGCACAGAATGAGAGATAATGGAGATGGGATTAACTATGAAGCCAGACATACGGAAGGACAAGGACCACCAAACTGAAGCACACGCTTCAATGAAAGGGTATCAACTGTAGGAAAATAGTGAGGTGCACAAAGTTTTGAACAAGGGAGAATTATAACAGTAATATCATCTTTAATCCTACCTCAGCTTTTATTTAATATATTAAAAAGGTTAAATAAATTATTTAATTATAGTATATATTATGAAATACTTATGTATACTATTAAATTATATATAAGTTTATAAGTCAGATAAATTGGTTTGGAGAAAAATAATGATAAATATATATGAAGTAGTTTCTTTAATCTTCCCGAAAAATTAACTAGCTCTTATATTAAGGATTCGAGGTAGTACATGATCTAATTGATTAATTTGGAGCTATTAATGAAATTAAATAAATTATTAAATAAATTTTTTAATCTTCTCAAATTTTCACTAAATTTTATATTAAGGATTGAAAGTTGTATATTTTATTTTTTAACCATTGCTTTTTTGACATTTTGTCAACAATCTTGCATATAAGTAATATTTTCTTAATTCATCATACACACTGCCACCAATTTGTGTTTAGCTAAATATTCAATATTCCTTGGATCTTAAATATAAATCTATTGTTATATAATTTACACTACGAACATGGTCGTATTTAAAACCAAAAGGAGTACATATTTTTTCATTAAATGACTCTCCAACCTATTTTGCTTTTACATTCTCTTTAATTTCATGCATCATCTTTATAAATGATGATATATTTATAAAATATTACATCTCTTCTTACGTATTCATTATTTTCAAATTAATTGTAATCAAAATTTTGATAAGTGAATATCCAACATTGATAAAGTTAGTATGCATACAAATCTCTTCACATAACACATGGCAACTATTTTTAAAAAGAGAGTGCATTCAGTTATAAGGACAGTCCTTGGGAATGGAGTTTTTTAGGATATCAAATTCAGATCATACTTGGTCCGCGTGCTGTATATAGATTTTACGGAGGTTCAATCTTCCAGAAAAAGATATTTGTACGAAGCATGCAGAATTGTAAAATTCAGTACGTGGTAAATTCCTGTGTGAGTAGCAGTAAAATCAAACGAAAGATATTCTAAACATAGGAATTAATGAATAAAAGATCTTAAAAGTTGATAAACTATCATCAGATCTCAGTAGTAATTGGTTCAGTTGCTAGTTCAGTTGTCATTAATAACCTCATCAGCTATCAATAACAATCAGACCAGCTATTGTTGAGATCTGATGGTAATTTTATCAATGTTTGAAACCTTTTGTTCATTAATTGGGTTACTTGCAACCCGATGGCAAATTTCCCTGAAATCAATGTGAATCGGAGGAGTAAAATACTTGCTTCTGTGTACAATATATTTCATTTTAATTAATTCATCGTAAACAATGGTAGCTTCAAAGTTATTTTAAATTGAATATTTTTTAACTTTATCCGTATCAAATAAAATGTTGAAGGGTAGATAAAAATGCACTGGATTGCATTTAAGTATTAATTGCATGGGAAAAATTAACAAATGGTTATTTATTACCCTCCATGAGAATTATATTATAGATCAAATCATTTTTTCTATAAATGACTTCTATTATGAACATAAAAGGAGGCTTCGTCCAATCTTCATCGTGAAAAGTATTATGTTCAACAAAATGTTACCCTGCTTCAAAAATCATAAGGCAGAAATTTTGAATTAACCTGATTAAAAATCAATAGAGGTTTAATCTAGCAAACGAAATTAGTTCGGTACAATATAATAAATCAAAATTATAATCATGTTAAAAGATGGTAAACATTACATGCTCGTTTTGATCTTAGGTGAGAAACTTAGATCTTGTTTGGTAGCATAGAAGTGGGGAGTTGGAATTAAAAATGAGGATGGAATTGTGATTTTGGCATGTTTGGTAGGATGGACCTCACTTCCATGGAACTGGCATTTCCATCAGATATGAGAAATGGTGGTTCCATGGTCCCCGTATAAACTCAGTTCCAATTCCATGGAACCTGTACCCTCACCATTTTACCCCTGCTCCTTTTCTTGTTCTCGATGACGACACACGCAGCTCCTCTCCCTGTTCTTCTCTGCTGCCTTCGACGACAGATGCACGCAACTCCTCCTCCTTCGCCTTCGACGAAGCACAAATGCAAAGCCAAGGAAATGCCTTGCAAGCTTATGAAGTCAGCACTGATATGGCATCGATGTCTCTGGCACTCTCCATGTTCTTCTCGATCAACTTCAAATGCCGATGCTTCTCAAATGTAGATGCCTCCAACTTCGGATCAGAGAGCGTGGCTTCTTCTCCATCAATGTCTCCGTTGTTGAACGCTGATATGGCATCGTTAAAGGCTTCTTCTCGATCGACGGTGATTGTGCTTCTTCTCAAATGTCGATGCCTCCAACTTCAGATCTGAGATCTTTTTTTTTTATTTTTTAGAAGGATAAATTAGTCCTTTTACCTTATAAATATAAATATTTAATTAAAATAATACCTTACTTCTTCCAACATACCAAACATACTTTTAATCCCACTTCTACTTCCAGTTCCATTAAAATCAATTCCGTATACCAAACGGGGCATTATGTTTTGTGGTAAAACTTAAATTTTACCCAAATACTAACATTTTTTACAACACCTATTTTAGAGGCAAAACCTATATTTCAAATCTAAGTTTTGAAAAAGTTATTTTCTTATCAAATCACACTCTTCTTCCTAATAAATTTTCCCTTACCTCTTTTCTCTTTCTTTCTCTCCACTCCTATGTACTTTCTTTTTTACTTGAACTCCGTAAAAACAAAAAATTTTTTAAACACAATCAATTTCATAACCTAGATTTAACGTCAGAACCATCCTTTTAAAATCTATTTTTTAAAATATAGATTTTATCTTAAAATTCATAAAAATTATTGTGAAAGAAACTTTCAAATAAGCTCCACATCTATTAGTTTTGGTTAAAAAACTTGGAAAATGGTAAAAGAGGTAAGAGAAGATTTGTAGGACAGTGAAAGCTCTGGCCAGTCATCAGGCAAGTCAATCTTTTCTGGCAGTAGGACTTATCGTCGTCTACAGTGTCCTCGCCTGAACGAAGAGGGCCCTCTTCACTTGCGCTGGGTTGAAACAACGTTTTAGGCTACGTTTGGATAGTCTGTTAGGGAAACGGACACAGATTCTGAGGTAATTTATGTGAGAGAAAAAGTGTATCGGTAAACGCATCCGTTGTGCCAACGGGTAAAACAAACAGAGCCTTAAGAGTTAAACGCAGGTTGAACAGTGTTTTTTTTGTAAAATGAGATAATCTCCTCCATATATTTATCTCGATTTACGTAAAAATACTTCTCTATCGCATTATCAGATGGGCTTATTATCTCCCTAATGCCATTACCAACCGTACCTTTTCTAATACCTATTTAGTTTCTTTAGCTATTTATAAAAGGGTTAACCACGGTTTAGTCTAATTTTAATTTTGATTCTCATAAGTTTAAATTGTGATTTTTATTCATATTGCTTCATGAGATTTTGATTTGAGCTGACAATGGTAATAACATGCATCAAATTCAAAAACTTGCTAACTTTCGGTTTTAATCTCTAATTTAAATATACATGTACTAAAATTAAAATTCGATTAGATTGTAAATATCAATAATACTATTAACCTATTTATAAAACATATTTACATATATTTTTTATTTCAGTACGAAAATTAAAATCGAGAATTGGCAGAATAAGATACTGATTTTTTATCTGACCCTTTATTTATCCTAAAAACATTTACAATTATTAGCCTTTGTATTTTGTACCTTTTTCATTTCTTTTTTTTTTTTTGGGGTGCAGAAGTCTTAGAATGGGTTCTTGTCCCAATTAAAGAATTGTCATTATATGATATTTGTGAATATTTTTATAAGCTACTAACGATTAAAACATGGTTTTATAAAATGCTGGAAAAAAATTTATGAACAATAAAAGTTACAAAACTTTAACTTTTTTTTTTTACCTCGTTTCACTTTCATTGTTTTTCTTTTTAAGGAGAATTTATACTCTTTGATTTACTTTTAAACCCAAAGGGAGAATAACACCGTTACATGCCTTTAGCAGATGTCTCTTTTGAGCATTCAAATAAAAAATGAACGAATCGCATTTATAATTGTAAAAAACTATTCTAAAATGGGAAAATTTTCTTAAGAAATAAAAAGAACTTGCTATTTCAAATTAAAGTGTTTGTCATTCTGATTTCTAATGTATGTTTTCTTCTTTTTTTTAAAAAAAAGCTTAATGTTGCTGAGGTGCATATAATAACATGATAATGTGTGGACATTTTAATTGAGTGAGTATACTAAGGAATTAAGTGAAAAATATTTTATTATTTTATTATTATTTCTTAATTACGAATGATTAATTATTATCAATATAACAACAATTAATTATACATATTTTTCATGCATAGATATAGAGTCTAAAAAATATGACATGAGGAGAAGTACATTAATACCAATCTTTAAGAATAAATGATATGTTTAAAACTGTGAAAACTATAGAGGAATTAAGCTTAAGTTTATGACTCATACAATAAAATTATAGGAAAAGATGATTGAGCATAGTTGAGATTGGAGATTGGTATTTCTAATAAGTTGGGTTCATGCCGGTAAGGGCAACAACAGAAACGATTTATTTGCTACAGGGATTAATGGAAAGATATCGAAGTAGATGAAAAGACTTATGTATGGTTTTCATCGATCTAGAAAATACTTATGACCGAGTGCTCAGAGGCATTCTATGGAAAGTTTTGGAAAAGAAAGGGGTGCAAGTGTCTTATATTAAAGTCATTCAGAATATGTACAAGGGGGTAACAATCACTCTTAAAACACTCGGAGGTAAAACAAAGAACTTTTTGATAAAGATTAGTCTACATCATGAATCATTTTTGAGCTCTTATTTATTTAACCTAGTATTAGACGTTTTAACTTAGCGTATACAAGAAAAGATCCGTAAGTGCATGCTCTTTCTTGATAATATAATTCTTTTGGCTGAATCAAAGGAAAATATTAAATCTAAACTTGAGACTTTAAGAGGAACTTTTGAGTCGAAGGGCTTTTATCCGAGTATAATTAAGACAGAATGCATGCATTGAGTTGGAAGTGATTTGAAGGTAATATTGGGGATCAAATCATTTTACAAGTGAAAAAGTTTAAATATTTAGAATCAATTATACAAAATGATGGTAAAATTAATTATAATGTTAATTATAAAATTCACGTTGAAAATTAATGCCAACTCTCTCACCATTTATTTATTCACTAATCATCACATAGATACATGTGTAGTCGAATGCATTTTAAATAATTCAACAACCTTATTTGTATTTGAGCTAAAAAAGTTGGTACAAGTGTTTATATAACTATTTTCATTTACCAATAGGTTACGTTTAATGTAACGGGAAAGTCTCTTATGTTATGGTGAATCAATATTTGAATTTCCACTGGAAAAAGATATTCACATTCAATGTTCGATAATATCTCGTTCATTCCAATAGAAAAATACATGCGTTTAACAAAAAAATTAACTATTATCATTTTTTCTATTATGAAAAATACGACAACCATATTTGATTCTGTCTCTGTATTTAAATATAAGGTGAGGGGGTTAATCCAGCCATTAATTAATTATATAATCTGTATCAAGCCAAGAGAATTAATTAAAAACATGTAATCCAAAACAATTTGGACGTGTGTGTGTGTCAGAAGAGGGGTTTATTGGCTTATTTGATATTATATTCGAAAAAGTGAAAAGTCGGTTTAATAGTATTTTTTGTAACACGAGATAATCTCATTTACATATTTATCTCTGTTTATATAAAAGTACTTCTTCATCGTATTTTTAAACCGACCCTATACATTAGGGGTAGATTTTTTTGTTTGGCCAGGTATTACTAGTGACTCCAATGTCTAAAATTCAGTTTTCTGACTCGCTCATTTATTAGTAATTAATTTTTTTCATTAAACAAACTCAATCACTCAGAAACGACAAAACTCGTCATTTAATTATTTTTTTAACGTACGGTATATGTTCCCTGGTTCCTGAAACTGATGAATGTTCATAAACAGGTGTGAATCTTCCTACCAGTGAGCTTTAATTTCTGATGACTTGAGCTATATTGGAGTTATTATATATAAAAATTAATCCCATGTGCCATCCATGCATTTAATTTTTAAATGAATAATACTATTTAATCTAATTGGAAATACTAATTGAAAATGTATATATGTGTATATACATGTCTGTGTGCGTTGAACAGAGGCATCAAATAAATAATACAAGAAAGGGGTCCATTAAAAGAATAATTTCAACTTTTGAAATTTTTTGTTGGCTTAAAGTGAAAAATAAACACTATTTCCCCTTCTTTCTACACTGTCTTTTATTTTTTTATTTATTTTTTTTAAGAAACGAGTATTTTGATAAAGGGACAATCACATTGTCACTAAACTGTGTTTGTTAGTTCCTTTTGGAACCAAGCTGGCAGAAATCTTCAGAATGTTAAATATTAGATTCTTGAATCTATGTTTTGCAAACAAAAAAATGAGTGAAATGAATTGTAATGTTCATGAGAACTGATTTACCAAAACGAATCTAAATAAACCCCCTTGAAGTAACTCTTAACTCATGTTAAGAATAAGATGAGTACTTAAAAGAAAAAAAGAGCTAAACGAGAGAAACTTGAATGGAGTGATAAAAGAAAAAAAAAATAAGGAACCACCGAGCATTGGGGTGTAATAGCAAGGCGGTTGTCACTTTTCAGGTAAACACGAGTTCGATTCTGGAGCCGTGCTCGATGGGAGGAGATTACCTACTATTGGTGCAAAGCACCTTATAGGGGTGTGCCAAAATTATATCCACACTCCGGATTAGTCGGTTGAAGAAAGCCAGTGACTCTGAAAAAGGAGTCGAATATCGTGAGGTTTTCGTGAGGCCAAAGGCCCAAAAATGCCCGATGTTCATCTAAAAAAAGAAAAAATAAGAAGTATGAATTGATCATATTATTTTTTATAGTGAAACTTATCATGTCATGAATTATTATTGAAGGTAACTAAATGTATTAATTTAAATATCTGACTTAATATATTTCCCAAAAGAAGATGATGACAGGTGAGGGATTAATGTGAGGGGCACTTGCTTGTCCCACAAAGATCCCACCAACGATCTTCTCTCATGTTATTGCCTCGACGCATATGACCATTGCTTCTTCTTGGTTTTTTCTTTAGCCCCACAGCCTGATTATCATTTATTTCTCGTATTTTTATTTTTACTGCATATATGACCACCATATCTAAAGTTAACTGTAATTTTAAGGATGGACTCTTTAATAAAAATCACAAAAATATTCATCAAAGAGAGACCAAGAGCGCGTTTTAAATTCCGTTTGAAAATAACTTTTATGGAGTTTGAGGTCAAATTTAGGTTTTGGAGAATAAATTTTGGGAGAACAGCTTTAACGGATTCCGAGGTAAAACCTGGATTTCGGGAAGTTATTGGTTTTGACAAAGTTCAAGATAAAAAATAAGTATGAAAGGGAAGAGAGAAAGAAAGAAAGAAAAAACTCATTATATGTTTGTTTGGGAATCACTTCCTCCCAAACGAGCATGCAAGTCAATACTTAAGGCATCTCGAAATCCATAAAAAGTATTTTAAAATCCATAAAGCATCTCAAAATTCGTACAATATCTTGGAATCCGTAAACTCTATGAAAGAATGTAATTTGATAATAAAATAACTTTTTCAGAACCTAGGTTTTAAAATTAAATTTTGTTCCAAAAGTTAGATTTCGAAAAAATATGAATTCTTGATAAAACCTAGATTTTGGGGTAAAAACTATATTTGGTAACAAAATCTAAATTTAAGGAAGAGTTCTTAAACTAGCCCTAGATTGCCCATACATATATAAAATAAAAAATGGGAACTTTAAGAAATTCTCAAATTGTCCATGCATGCATATGTACAATGACACAAGGCGTGGGGGAGGAGTCCTTATCTGACCCCCTCAGTCTGAACTTCTTTAAACATACGTACATGCAGTTGTCCCTACTCCTATTTTAGTACTGTATCTGTTTAGAAACGTGGAAGAAAGTATTTTTACGTAAATCGAGATAAATATATGGAATATATTATCTCGTTTTGAGAAAAAACACTATTAAATATACTTTTAACTTTTGGAAATGTTGTTTAAAACAAACTCAGTATTTTACGATCCCAACCATTTTTAGTCTATATTAGTTCATGCCTAAAAATGCATATTCTTTTTATATTTATGCTCATTAAATATGGCGTCTCACATAGAAAATGTGAGAATGGTTGCTTCTTCATTTTTAATAGTCATTAACGGTATTTTTTTAAAAAAATCTTAATTAACCACATTCAAAAAGTTTAAAAATGTCTTATATTTTAAAACATAATATATTAAAAAAATCCCATGATTTTAAACAGAGAAAAAGTAGTAATTATCATTTTGAAAGAATAATACGATGGTTACAGGCATGGGTTTCACAAAAAAAAAAA
>JANTPZ010085996.1:0-13476 GCA_025593235.1 Vachellia pachyceras
AATGTGAAACCGAAATGAAAACGAAGTGGCGAAACCTGTGAAGAAGAAAGCGACGGCTGAAGCGAACGAATGGCGCAAACGAACTCCGCGAAAGAAAACGGCGATTCCGCAACTCGGCTGAAGCAACTCGGCAAACGACAGGCGTAGAAGAAAACGAAACGACGACGGCAAGCAACTCCATGAACGGCGCAAACGACGGCAAATGGGGGAGGGGTCGCGAAACGGCGAAGGCAAACGGACTAGGGTAGGGGAAGGTCGCACGGCAAGGGGGAGAGTGGGGTTGGGGGAATGTTTGAGAGGCAAAGGATAGTGGAGACAGGAGAATGGGCGAAATAAAGGGTGCACCTACGGCGCCCTTTCTTTTAAAAAGGGCGCCGTAGGTGCGCCCATTTTGAAATTCAAAAAGGGCTCCACCCTACGGCACCCTTTTTTACATAGAAAGGGCGCCGTATGGTGCGCATAATTTCCCGCCTCCTCTTTTACTCCCTTTTTTAAGAAAAAGGACGCGAATTTCAGTAGCAAAAAGTCTGTTCTGTAGTAGTGAATGGTGATTATTGCTCAAGCATTGGTCCATGTAAACATATATATAATCATGTCCTATTAATCGTGGGATATGGCTCATCGGGTGATGGTTAAGATTATAGGATTGTCAAAAGCTCATGGGGACTCACTTGGGGACAACGTGGTTACGAATTCATCAAAAGAAATAAAGAAACACCACTTTTGAAGCTTGTTGCTTCTAGATGAAGCGCAACTCCAACAATAGTAAATATCGCCCATCAATGTATGCTTGTAAGTATGTTAACCTCTAGTATTTTGTATCATTTCAGTATATTTTTCTTGGGTCATGTTCACTTTGATATATTTGTGCATATTTTTAATACTCAAGATAGGAAAATGTGCATTTGATTTTTATTGTATATCATTTCTCAATTGTGCATATTTTGATCATATTCCTAATGAGTCTATGTTTTTAATATAACTCCCTTTGTAGAAATATAAAGTGCTTACAATCGCTCTACTATGCTTTGGGAGAAATGGAACGATAGGAATATAATTGGAGAACATCTACATCAAGAAAAAGGGAAAAAACAGAGGAGAAGCAGAGGTGAAGAGGGCCTAGGCGCTAGAAACAACGCCTAGGCCACAACCACTATAAACGGGAAAAAGAGAGTCGAAGGGCCTATGCGCTCATTTTAGCTCATAGGCGCTCCATCACAGACAGCAAAACGCTGAGTTTTGCTATCTGCATTTTAAGGATTTTAACCCCGCCCTATTCGATTGTGGGCCGTATTTTGCACTTCTTGTGGGCATTATGGGAGCATTTCTCTGCAGGGTTTGCTATTCTTTAAAGAGATTCAATTGGAGATTGAAGATTTGAAGAGATTGAAGCTCATTTCCTTTGGTTTATCTGACTCCTTTTCCTTTCTTCCATTTTTTGATATATATGACTGTTATGGTTGAATATATTTCTGACTGTTTCATGTACATGGGAAGCTAAATTTTTCATTCTAAGATTATTTTGAACATTTGTATGGATTAAGACTTGATAATTCCTCTATTTTAGTAGTTAATGATATGTATGTGCTGATTTTATCCTTTGCTTAATGCTATGTGCTTGGCCACCATTTAGATTAAGTTCTTCATTTGGGTTATGCTTGAGAGAGATAATCTAAGTGTAGAACTTAGTTAAAATTATGCTTGACTTGAAGTTTACTTGTTGAATGGATAGTTTGTTGGTAAATTGGAAATGTATTTACCAACCTTGCATTGTCATATTGAGGTAGATGTCTAAAGTTGATTTTCATTACTTAGTAGCAAGAGATTGTGCATTTTAATGGAAACATAAACTTGATTTTGACTTGGGAGAGCTTTATTAAGTGATTTTGAACCTTAGACTAGCACATGTATTCTTTGTAATGCTATTTGAGAGGATGTTAATTAAGTTTTACGAAATGCAAAGGTGAGAATTAATCCATTGTCCCATTTGACCTTTAAAGTGAAGAATCACTTGTTTATATTCATTTTTACTTTTCATAAACATTTACTTCATAGTTTTTCTTCACTTGAAATATTTGGCTACTCAAGTAATCATATACTTATCCAATTTTTTATAACTTCTTTAATAGACATCACAATGTTAATCTATCATCCATTGATATTATAGTCAGTAATCACTAAATATTCTTTCTAAAAAAATATGCCCAGCTACAATCCCATAATTACTAAACTAATATATAGTCATCAACATAAAAATTATTACTAAAAAATTGTAAACCTTTCATTTTCGTTGGCAATTGTTTTTTATTAAAATGCAACCCGGCCAACCAGCAACTCGTTGGATTAATCAATTTGTGCTTGGGTTACACCTCATTACCTGAATCACCCCTAATTACCATGACTTTGAGCCATTTAATGTATCCAAACTGATTATATGGTTGGGTTCCTGGCTAATTTGATCTGTTCAGTGCAGTTTGATGACCATGATATTAGTTTATAAATTAGATTAATCAATTTTAGAAACTAAAATATATTAAAGATAAAATAGATTGAGATTATATATCACTACTAGAAAATCACAAATTAGTGAGAAAAATTAGCGACGACTTTGAAATTCCTCTCTAAATAGTCCAATTAGCGAGGAATTTAGCGAGGAATATTAAATTTCTATCTAATGTTCAAATTAGTAAGGAAAATTAGCGACGACTTGGATATTCCTCTCTAAAATGTCTAATTAGCAAGGAATTTAGCAAGGAATATTAAATTCCTCTCTAATTTTCCAAATTAGCAAGGAAAATTAGCGGCGACTTGGATATTCTTCTCTAAAATGTCCAATTAGCAAGGAATTTAGTGAGGAATATTATATTCCTCTCTAATTTTCAATTTCCCTCTAATTTCAATTTTCCTCCCACTTTCCCTCTTATTTTTCCCTCTTATTTCAATTTCCCTCTAATTGTCGTTGTCACTGCCCGAAGACACCAACTGAAATTGCCAACCCTAACCCGAGTGAGAGATCGGCCACTCCGTTCAGAGTGAGAGCATGGCCACTCCGTCTGGTCTCGTCTCCGTGTTGCTGAAGCTGTCTCTCCGTGCGTCTTCATCTTCATCTCAGTCTTTGCTCTTTCTTCTCATCTCCTTCGCCATTTTCCCAGTCCGTCTTTGCTCCAGATTCCATCAACGTCGCCTTCAATTCGAATTATCTCTCTCCATCATGCCGAGTTGCAACTCTATTCTTCATTTTTTCCTAAAGGTCAGTTCATTCTACTGCTCCTCTTCTCCTTTATCATTTATCCCCTTAGTCTATCACCATTCTGTTCCTAATTTTGATTATTTGTTTCTTCAGGGATGTTCTTGTTTTGAAGACAATTGGGGCTTAAACTTGGCATTTATAAGATTGATTTTAGCACGTCTATTCATTGTTCTTTTTGTGATTTAAGGCTTAAACCTGTCTAAGGAATTTTTTTGGCAAATTGTTATAACTCTTTCTCTCTATCTTTGCCAATGATTAAACTCCTAAAGTTTCCTTAAACTGCTGTAGGAAAAGGTACCGAGAAAAAATTTCTTATCTTCTTTTACCGTGCTGTTTTCAAAATACCCATTACTAATTTTCACCCTTTTCTTTGATACAGAGCAAGATCTTGAGGATGAAGCCTCTTATGTATTAGGTAATTCAGAAAGGTAAAACCATCATTTCCATGTGTTTTCTTTTCTATTCTAAGTTTTAGGGTTGGCATTCATTGTAGTTGACTCTTTTTTTGGAATTGAATGCTGTTGTTAGTTAATCTTCTAAGTTGCTGATTCGTTGGTTGTGCCCTTTCTATTTTGAGTATTGGTTTCCTCTATTCGTGAGTATTAGGATTGGCCTTCATTGTAGCTGACTCTTTTTTGGAATAGAATGCCATTGTTTTTTCATCTTCTATGTTGCTGATTCAGTTGGTTGTGCCCTTTCTAGAATTTTGCATGTCTTGGTTTCCTCTATTCACTGAATTTGGTTAATTGTGGCTCGAACAGGCTTTTGAGAATCTAATTATTTTCAGTCTTTCCTTAAAGTTCTGATCAATGTTGGGTGGAATTTGAGTATCATCTTTGATACTTTGTTCCATGAGAGTGATCACAATAAGATTAAGTGCACAGCAATAATTTTGCACTATTAGCTTGTGGTAATCATTCTTAAATATGAGTGTTGTGAGAGTTATGACGCCTTCTCCATATTCATTTGTTTTTTTTTTTGTAAATTAACATTTGCATTTCAAACATGAAAAAGTAGTGCCACCACATTAAGGCTAGATTCCACCATGTAAAAAGAAACTTTACTATAGAAGTTAAGTAATATAACATGGAAATTTGGAAGAGCTGCTAGCCATTCTTTTTTAGTAGAGATGCATGCGTTAACTTGTTTCAAATGTTGTGTGGCATGAGGTAGAGGCAAAGTAAGATGATCAGGTGTGATTTATATTTTGTTGTTAATTTGTAATTTGTAAACAAGTGTGAGATTTATATGGTCTTAATTGCGATTTGACAAAACAAGTCCTGCATTTTAATGCTTCCTCTATTCATGAAGTTGTACGTAGTTTTTTCTTTTCTATTTTTGTTTCTTTAAAAAATTATAAAACTGGCTTAAATTTAGTGAATTATGTATTTCTACGTAGAGCTTTGAATTCTGGCTTTTATTTCTATTTGGAGCTTATGTTTTCTTACTAGACTCGGGTTATGTTATCTATCACAATAATTTCTGTGTCCGTCAATCATTTAATTCAGTCTTTGTGTTGTGCATGATTGATTTTGTTTTGATTATTTATGATTGCTAGTTTTCACCCCGTGTTCCCTATTCACTTCCTTTTTTTATAGGTTTCTGCTCTTTTATCCTCTCTAACATTTAACTCTCAACTATATATAGCTTACCAAGTATGCCCTTCTCAATAAATTATCGTATGCTATTATGCTTAAGCTGACTAGAAAACTTTGTGCCCTCTTTGTCACTAAGACACGCTTACACAAGAAAGTGAAGTTGATTAATTGTATTAACTGAGGCCCTAATGGAAAACGGTTAGTCTAAGCTATTTCTTTGGTTTAATTTCTTTTGGTCTAGAATCATGTGATCAGTATACTGTTGGAACTCGGCCGTCCATGCTATTTGGAAGAAGGCCTGCTGATGTTGGGACAGTTCCAACGAAACAAAAACGTAAGCGTATAGCTTATAGGAAGAGTTGTAAACCCTTTCATGGTCACCGGGACAATGCGGGCTCAAACTAAGACATATGCTTCAAGTGACAACACCAGTTCCTTTCAGGATGACCATAGTACTTTACATAGTGGACCACCAGTTCTTTGTTTCTTAACTTTTATATGTATTTTTTAACTTTAAGACTTTTATTAAACATTAGAATGTATACTTATGGTTAAAGACACTATGTACTTGATATTATTATTTAAAATTTGATTACTTAGCCAATTGTGTGATTAAACATGATTTATTTATAAAATATTTGTATAAATGCGTAGTTGATTCATATATAAAATCAGCGGTGGATTTAGCGATAATATTGCTAAATATGATGATCTTAAAAACACATAATTGCCCATTTAGCCACGGAATATAATGCATTTTAGCGATGAAATTGTTAATTTAGCGACGGATAAATATAGAATAATATCACTATTTTAGCGACGGAATCTCCAAATTTAGCGACGGAATTAGCGAGGGACAATTCCATTGCTAAATTAGCGACGGAACAAGCGACGAAAAATGCCGTCACTAATTAGCGACGAAAAACGTCTGTCACTAAAACATCCATCGCTAATTCCGTCGCTAAATTTAGCGACCCTCATTTTAACGATGGATTTATCGACAGATTTTTTCCTTCACTAAATCCGTTTTAGCGACGGAAATTGGACATTTAGCGACGGATTTTCCCGTCACTAAATACTGTTTTTCTGGTAGTGTATTAAGAATAAGACCAATCTCCTCACTAACTCTTATAATCAGGATGATACGAGTAATAAATGCCTTTAAAAACCATCACATTTATAACATGTGAAGGAATCTTTTTCATATATAATTATGTGGACGTTTGCACTTTCAGGCATAGTCTTTGGTCGTTTTTTTATTTTGTTTTCAATTATATGGCAGTACGTGGTCGATGTGTGGAAGGCTTATTTGTTATTTCAAATTCTACTTCAATTAAATTTAATGAGTTGGATTTGACAGTTAACATAATTAATAAATTTATCTGTGAGCGAGCTATATGTTTCTGAGATAATAATTGCATTAAGGATTCAGCAACTCACCCACTCTCTCCCTCTCATAAATAAAAATAAAAAATAAAATAATATCTTAAATTTTATATGATTGTGATACTGGGAATTTCTTATTCCCGTATGTTTCGCATAAATAATATGTATGTTTGGGAAACCATTTTTTTTTAAAGTTATAGTAATTCAAGATAAAAGTATCTTGAAATTCATAAAAAGTATATCAAAATTCATAAAAAGTATATCGAAATTGGTAAAATCATCTCGAAATCTGTAACTCATTTCTTCCAATGGATACTATCTAAACACATTTATTTGCTTTCAATGATTCGTGATGCATTTTTCTTTTTCTATTTTTCCTGTCTCAGGTTTCACGGCATCAACTTTTTCTTCTTGACGAAGAGTTAAAGTTTATTGTCTGTTCGTGTGCCTTCCATGTCCAGCATCCACATCATTTTTGCTTAGAGATAGTCGTAGTAATAAAAATTATGAATTTGAAATTTACATTGGATCAATTATATATAATGTATTAATTTAATTTTTTTCACAATATTTGCACTCATTATATTTTACCTTCAGCCTTTCCAACTATGTAAACTTTATTTTTTTTAAATATCCTTTTGCTTTTTACACACAAAAGGTATACGGTATGAAGAAGAATCATTAATGTGTTAAAATATATTTTTAATAAAAAAATTTATGCAGTATAGTCGAATTTCTCCTGCAGCATCTACTTCTATGATTGTGCGTAGATATTTAATTAAGGTGGTAAAAGAATACAAATTAATATGATGTTGGAACTTAATGTATTAATAAGAGCAATATTGAAAATCATTTGAATTTCATGACAAATTTAATAATTTTATCTATTTTATTAATACATGTAAATTAGTTAAAACATTCTTAAAATAAGGAGAGGAAGGATCATTACACAAGAATAAAAATGTAAATTTGATAAACAATTTGCCCAACCCATAATGCTTGTAAATGCAACTTTATCCGTATTAAATTTGAAGCATTTTTCCAAACTTTATATTTATTAAATGCAGCTTTAAAAGAAAAGGTATAAGATAAACCTCGTTTAACCATGGGACCAGCATAACTATCCTTTCTGGCCTTTATTAGTTTGGGATAACGATGAGGCCTTGTCGTGGAGGACACTAATGTGATGGAAACTCTGTCTTTATATATATAATTATTTGTGTGCTTGTCAATCAATGTACTCCCTCGATCAAAAGTTATTACCACCGTTAAAAGAATTATTTTATTTACAATACAATTTATATGCAAAAGTAATTAATATTAGATTCGGGAAAACGACAGAACATATCACACCTACTTAATTAAAAGCGTTTAAGTTAAAAGGTCGGATATCTGATTTAGTGTAAAAAGAGGTGGGTAAAGGGACGGCCATGTAGGGGTGCGGGCTTAAAACTGCCAGCCTTGCAGGTCCGAGCAAACCCGTTTAAACCCGTTAAATTATTTTTTTATATTTGTTTCACATTAGTTGCTCTTTATATATTTATTTTTAAATTTCAGAAACAAATTCTTTCATATCAAATATTTATTTTTAAATTATTTTCTTATCAATCATATACCTTATAAAAATTTAAAAATGTGAAAACAAAAATATTGTTGAAATATAATTTTTTTCTTAGGATTCATCTGATACATATTACATTATAACAACTCTTTATTTTTCTTTAAGCTATAAAAAATCATTTCAAGTCAGATTTATTTACAGGTTTTTTTCGATTACCAGATTTATTTACAGTTATTGTGTGTAATATAGCCTATATAAAGACACACAAATACATATTTTCACTCACCACATTCTTCTTCCATCCAATTTCAATATCAAACTTCTCATGTTATTTTTCACATAAAAGCTAATATTTAAAGATCAAATTAAAAATATATTGTTTTAACTTGATGTATTTGAAAAAAAGTAAGAATATGTCAAACAAGGCATGTGACCTGTGGACAGGCCCAAGCTGCAAAATTGAGAAATAAATATAGAACTTTAATTTATCATTTTATTTCTTATATTAATAACATTTATATATTCTCTTATTTCTAATTATAAATCATGTGAATACGAATGAAAACAGATTTCATGCCCAAAGTGTTGAAATTTTCATTCATAATATGTTATTATCTTAACTTTATTTTTTTAATTTAATTTTGATATTATTTATGTCTTAAATTAGAAATTTTACTTCTTTGAATTAAAAACAAAAAGAGTTTTTTGTAAAAGGGCTAAAAGCAAGAGATCAAACTAAACCCACCGGTTCAAGGGTCAGGCTTAAAAAATAAAGTCATTTTATGTTAGTGGGCTAAACAAATCGACCCGTTTATACACATGCCCGTGAATTCCTAACTTTAATTAATATCCATTTATAAATTTTAATTCTCTTTCATTTTATAAACTTAAGTGTGACTCTTTAGTTTTTCCCTTTCATTTAAAACTATATTTAATGTGGGTAAAGGTGTAAAGTCCTTTAATTTTAAAAAATTGATAAGTATCATTTCTTAATTATATTAGATCAGTTGAATTGATTTATATTTAATGAGTTTTAATGTTGAGATAATGAGCATCGTGGTCGCTGTCTTGAAAGCTTTGCCTCGCATTTCCTCCGTCGTGACTCGTGACTCATGTTGCCCCAAGCTTTTATGTTTGCTTTTTTCCATCAGCTGCCCCAAGCTGTATGCCTTATACAACGACGAGGACAATGGTAGATTAATTGCAGTAACTCTCTCTCTCTCTCTCTCTCTCTATTCTTCTTCCTCTCCCGATATTTGCCAACTTCGTAACCTATTTTAATATTAATATAAGAGTTAAATAATTAATTTTGATAAATAAGAAATTAGTTAAGATAGTTATTTGTAATAAATATGAGTTGATTTTTCTCAACTATTCTTTTAATCTTAACTATCTTTGGATAGAAACCCTTAATGTATGCAATCAATGGAGATACTTTAAAAAATATTACAAATTTAGAAATAAAGTGAATTGATATATTATAATTCAAACCATCTAATCCCTAACTAATTCTTATGTTAAGAACCCAAGATGGTGTTTTCTACACTTGTGATTAAGCCATGATAACTCAAGTACTGTACCTAGCATACTAATAACTTATTTGTATACATAATTATGGGTTAAATTGCATATTTGCTTTGGAAGTTTTTTCATGAACAATGTTATTTCGGAAGGCTTTTTTATGTTTAATATTACCCCGAAAGTTTTAAAACGTAGTACTATTACATCATTTCATTAAAAAATTGATGTTGATTGTTAAAAAGTTGATGTTGATGACCCTTAATATTTTTAACGATCGGCAACATTACTCCATTTTAATGCTTTCATAAAAATATTAAATCCAAAAAAGTCTCAGGGGACAACATTATTCACACACACACATTATGTATATAGTCAATAAAATTTCATAATATCATATGGACCTGATACTATATGATATTAACTTGTATTATGTGTGGATTGCTTGTGTAAGAATACCAATATTTACTTAGATTGTGAGTGTCTGGATTAATTTATTTTAAATAATTTTATCGAGTTTTTTATAAATATTTGAGAGGAGTTTTATTTTAATTTGAGTAAAGTACTTTTTTAAGTACCGGGTTTCCCAAAAGTAAAGATCGCCAATTTATTCAGTCCTTGTTCTAATGTTCTTAATATATTGTCTTGTTAGTGGTATTGCACATGTTGGCTCAAGATATGAAGGTGGCCTTTCTATATTAAAAGAAGGATATATAATTTATAGCTCAGAAAAGGAAGTAGGACAAACACTAGAAAAATTAAAATGGTGAAAAAAAAAGTTTTCACCTTGCTGAAGGCATTTCCTACTTCTTTATACTAGATATACTCAATTGAAACCTATATTTACCTATGCCTGTGTGTATATATAATTTAGTCTGTGAAAATGTGAAGCCACAACGCAAAATCAAATTATGGTTAATGAAAGTATGCTTGTGAGTTGAGGCCTGAGACAAATTTTGGCTATCTGAGCTATCTCTTGAGACTAACATTACAAAAAAAAAATCGACATATTGCTGGGTTGAAAGTATTAAAATAGTCACTCCTAAAAGACTTTCAGCGGTGACAAATCGCCCGCAGTAGCGATTGTTGTTGAAAGCATTAGTGGTGATAAAAATAAATCACGGCTAAAAGTATACCTACAGCGACCAAAGAAACTAGCCACCGAACGTATACCTTTGGGCGAAGCCTTTCCCAACAAAGGAAGAAATTGAGCGTGAACTTTTCACCTCTCCATTTGCAGGCCCTCAATAGAGGTAGTCTGGTTTGCGTACAAATCCATATCTTTTTCTTGTCTGCTGTATAGGTCGATTTTACTTTGAGTTAGATATACCTCTCTAGACTCAATCAACACAATATTCTTAATCTTGCCAGTAGAACGATCAGAAGGTTGGAGATCTGGATTATTACTCTGGAAAGCGCTGGTTCTTTGCCGAACAGGCGGAGTTTGAAGGTGACTTGTTTTCTGTTTTTATTATATTTTTGTCGCCACTAATTTTTTTTTTGTATTTCAAGCATTAACTTCTGTTTGAATGGAATCGTTAAAGTTAAAACCCTCTGTATTTTAACTTCTGTTAAGGGACAACTCAGATGGTCAGATGTACGATGAGCATTTCCCTAGCTAATGTTGTGCGCCTAGGATAGGATGATGGCACATCGATGTAGAATTTCTTCATGTCAAACAGCATATCATTTCCTAAAAAGGAAATTATAAGAACAATATATCCTATGTTGGGTTGGGATTCGCATGACACTTTATTTAGTATGAAAATTCAATATAATATCACATGAGCTGACACCATATTTGTTGTTCTTTTCTTTTCACTGTGCATGTTTCATTTATCCTTCTTTTCATCACTATACTGTTGGTGAGCATGATTTTATGAAGTTGAAAGCTCGAGAACACTAGGCTTGGCGTTATATCAATTATTGTGGAAGTGGGGACGGACACTATGACTAAATATGGCATGTGTAGAATCCGCCAAAACCACCCGTGTTCCGCGTTTTCTCGTCGTTACTTACACCGTCGATAATTTATTTAATAGAAGTACCTGTGGCTGTGTCTATAAATAGGGAACAATGCTATGCAAGAACCATGCACAATCCAATCGCTTGATATCAATCACCTTCTAGTGCACCATGACTTCACTTGCTCCCAAATTGCTCCTCCTTTTCTCGGTTTGGTATGCTTCAATATGTCTCACTTCTTGTGTGCTTGGAGAGTATTCCATTTCGGATATAGATCTGGACGGGTTCACTACTGACAAACAAGTCTTCCATCTGTTTCAAATGTGGAAGAAGGAGACTGGGCGAGAATACCAAACATTGGGAGAGGAGGCTGTGAGATTTCAGATTTTCAAAGACAACTTGAGGTATATCAGGGAGAAAAATGCAGAAAGAAAGTCACCCGGCGACTATCGCTTGGGTCTGAACGATTTTTCAGATATGAGTTATGAAGAGTTCAGCAAAACGTACTTACATGAGACGGAACCCATAATTGAAAGCGACAACAGCATAATGGAACTGAACGATGCATCCTGTAAAGATGCGCCCTCTTCTTGGGATTGGAGGACCAAAGGAGCTGTAACTCCTGTTAAAAACCAAGGACGATGTGGTAAGTTGAAATTGTGGATGCTTTTTTACATATAACCTAATTGTAGCATATAACATAAGCATAATAGAAAATCAAAATTCCTTTCCATAGGTTCTTGTTGGGCATTCTCTGCAACTGGAGCTATTGAAGGAATAAGCCAAATCGTCACACGATATCTTCCAGTTCTTTCTGAATAACAACTTGTATCTTGTTCTCAAAAAAAGGCTGCAATGGAGGGTGGTATGTTAGGGCATTTGATTATGTCAAGAAGAATGGTGGTATTGCCTCAGAAAGTGTTTATCCATATACTGCTAATGATTGTGCTTGCAATGCCGCAAAAGTTAGTATTTAGACTTGTGTCTACTAATTATCTAGTTTATATAAATGTATTTTTTTAAAGTATGGTTTTACTCTAATTTTTTATTTCATTCTGATGGAGGCTGCAAACGTAATCGCTACTATCGATGACCATAAGTATTGGCTTCACAAGCCTGTATCTGAAAGTTCCCTCCGTTGTCTTGTCTTCCAGCAACCTATCAGTGTTTCTATAAATGCAGCTAAGGATTTTCAGCACTACAAGAGCGTAAGTCGTATTTTCATTACCTCATCACTTTATCTCATTCATTCAACAAGATACACTGCAAAAGTCATTAATAATAATAATAATTGTTTTCTTAACTTTGACAGGGCATCTTCAAAGGGAACGATTGCCCATCAGGCATCCGTTCATGCAGCACCAATCATGCTGTATTAATCGTAGGATACGGTTCATCTAATGATGGTGAGGATTACTGGATTGTCAAAAACTCATGGGGACGCAGATGGGGACAACAAGGTTGCATATTCGTCAAAAGAAACACCGGTGCTTCTCATGGAGTGTGTAACATAAACTGTTCTGGTGGATACCCAACCAAAGGCAATCAAGAAACACCTACTTTGAAGCTTGCCACTTCTATATAAGGCACAACATCCGGCAGTAGTGAATGGCAAATGATTTGCCATTTATCAGGAATAAATATGAAATACAACACTCACGTGTTGTAGTATGTATGTGTGGGGTATGAATAACTAGTGCTGCTTTTATACGAAGCACACTAGTTATGTTTTGTACTATGTGCATATTGAGTTTTTAAATAAATGGCAAACGGTTTTGCCATGGAATAAAGCTTATGTCTGTCTAATTTATGTTTACATCACCTTCTAATTTTCATACTGAATTAAGGCTAATTGTTGCGCTCAAAGAACACGTAAAAGAAGATTTTGATGTTGTTTTTATGTGGATCATTAGTTTCTACGAACATAATGGAACCCAAATAAATCAGAACCAGCCCTACGCAAAAGTGAGTTTGAGGTAAAATTGAATTGAAGAGACAAAAATGACAAATAAAGTAGGGGGTGGCATGGTTTTATATATTTTGATGCAAACAAGTTTAGGATACTGATTTTTCCCTCCTATTTCAAATCAAATTAATTCTTAATTTCTTATACAATCGATCAAAAGACAACCAATAATGAATTTTAATGTAATATAACTGAGAGGCTTCATAGTTATCCTCCTATATATCCTACAAGT
>JANTPZ010086015.1:0-10750 GCA_025593235.1 Vachellia pachyceras
ATAAAAAAACATTTTTCATTTGTCATTAAGGGCAATATAATCATTTGATACAATTTTCCTACTCTCTTTCCTACACTTTTAATCCAACCAAACAAAAATTTTCCCATCAACCTATTTTCCATTCCAATGCCAACCAAACAGCACACCCTAAAAAATTTTCCCTTCCATTCCATTCCATTCAATTCCTACGCATTCACTGAACCAAACGGGCTGTTACTCTTTTCCTGTGAGAGTACGGATCCGCCATTTGAACACCCAATTTTTTTGTTGTTTGGGAGAAAAACAAGCATTGGGGACAGAATATAAGTAGATGTGATTTAAGAGTTGGGTGAGGTTGAGGAAGGGAAGCATGCTTGCAGGTACACAATTCCAGGGGCTCCAATGCAATGGAGATGGCAGGCGTGAGAACAAAGGCTGGCAACATTGGCAAAACCCAACTTCCTCTCAGGCCACTGCGAGAACATTTCACTTTTCTGGCACTTCTTTTGATTATTCAGCCTGATCTCTGCACAAATCATTAGTTTAACCAATGCTGTCATCTATGTTTGAATGGGAATAGAAGAAGGGATTATAGTAATTTAATACTGCTACAAGCATGTTATCAGTACAACATGTAGTAATTTAATTCTCCCAAGGTAATTGTCCCCCCCTTGAATGGGAATAGAAGAAGGGGAAGGCATGGTTTTCTTCTACTTTTGATACATAGCTAGCGCGGGTTGGCACCTACAGATAGGGCTCGTTGCAGGAGCTGTGGCCTCAGCCGATCGAAGCGAATAATGAAGCGGAAGAAAACCCTGTCGTTTTCACAAGTTTAAATTTCAGTGCTTTCTTTAATCATTTACACACTACCATGCATTACCCTCACTCTCTTACCTTCCATTCTCCCCCATCATTCCTCCTATTCCCACTTCATAGATTCTTTCCAACCGCTTCCCTTCCCGCTTGGTCGTATACACGTACATAATCCAACCAAAATTTGTTTCATGAACAAAATACCCAAGCCCACCAAACGAGCAGACTCGTTTGAGAAAGCTATAGATATTACTTTTACGGTTTATGAATTAAATATGTGGAGAAGACAATTTCAATTTATGAAAAAACACTGTTAAATGTATGCTCAAGGAGTCTAAACGCTCCATTGAGACTTCAACCTCACGAGGCTTAACCCTCCACATTTAAATGGTTGCTTTGATTTCAAGCACCCAGCTGCGCCATATCTATCAGCCTTCTACTCTGGAGTTTGATATGGCTGGCCGATGCTTTTATTAGAAAACGACTCCACTTTATTTACCACCACCCCCTCCCCCACCTACATATGCATACATGTTCACTCTCTCAAAAAATCATTAAGATTGTTCCATAAATCTCTCCGAAACTGCCCATCAATAACCTGTCACTATAAATGTTGGATCTACTCCTTCTCCTCCTCATCATCTGTTTCTCTCGAGTCTTTTAGAGTTTAATATCACATTACAACTTCCATCCCCTCCATGGAATCGAAACTGTGCACAAAAAATTTGACAACTGTGAAAATTATGGTGGAGAGGTTACAATTACGTAATCCCACGAACCGTCGAAAGGAGCCAAGAAATGGTGTCGTCAGGGTCACTAACTTATTTGAAAGAGACAAGAATATCAGATCATTCAACCAACGGTTTCTTTTTTTTCACTGATTTCTACCACCGGATGATCCACCAAGTAATGTCATCCATAAAAATCTCCTCTCAGTTCTGCAGTTCATAACGCACAAGCAAAGCTGATTAAAGACACAGTTGCGGTTGGTGAGACGGTACATTTAATATCCCATACTTTAAACTGCTGGATACCCAAATATTACTCCCAAAAAAGCTGGTGATTCAAATAACATGGGCATTAGTGTAATTTTCAGCTCTATGATCAATAATAACCAGCGAGTTGTGATGCTGCACCCGATGCGAATCCTTGGTAGCAATGCGTGATCGAAAGATAAACAGCGCGCGTCCACGAAATGCTCTGTGCGCCATGCCACACGGTATAGAAATTCCTCCCTCTACCGTCATGGTATTTTTAAAAAAAAATAAGAAAAAATTGTTACTCTCGCCTCTCGGAACGTGTTTCCCTCCCATGAGGAACCGGACAAGGTCCATGTGGGTAATTCCGAAATCTCTCCTAGGGCAAATCAGTACTTTCCAGCCGCGTACGGGTTAAATTCTATTTATTATCAGATAAATAACGCCACGTCTCTTCCACCTGCTTTCTCTCCTCTCCCTCCTTCCCCAGCATAACATGAGAGCTCCGACCGAACAGCAACACCTACAGCTACAAAACTTATAAACTAGAGAGAGGGAGTCTAGCCCTATAGTAGAAGATCGAGCTGTCTCCATGGCGAGTGGGTGGGTCAAATCGTTGCAGTGCAAGTCTAGAGCATTCGAAGACGTTTACCATCCCAGCCCAAAAATTCTCATACCCAGTGCGAGTTGCAGAAAAAGCGTTCAAAACATTAAAGACGTCGTCGACACTGCCAAGCTTAAACCCAGAAAACCCAAGCCGCCCCTCGAGAAGCACCCCAGTTCAAAATATCCTCGAACTGCAAAACCCGAAAGTCCTTCCATTAGCACCGCAACCATGAGCCGTAGTGTCTCTTCCACCCGGATAACCCGTAAGCCCGAACCATTCCTTCCTTCCCTGACGGAGCTTCCCGAGGGACACCCATCGCGTAACGTTGTGGAGATCATCTTCCACACCAGCTGGGGTCCCAAAGCCTTCATGGGCCAAATCGAGATGATCTTCAAGGTCGTGAACGCCTCCAAAACTGTGTCCCGGTTCGAAGAATATCGTGAAACGGTTAAGCGTCACGCCGGCTCGGGCGTTTCGACTGAGGGAAGTGACTGGGAGGAGAATGCACGGTGCGTTGCGGACGGGAATGAGGTGATGAGGTTCCAGTGTTTGGGTCCCACATCGGGAGGTGGCCCCTACGATGCCTGTGGCGGAGGAAGTTGTGCATGGTCGTTGCAGGGGATGAAATTGAAAGGTTCTGCGATTCGGACTTTTTCCGGGAGCGGAGAAGCCCATGAAAATGGCGGCGGGGGGAGGGGCAGAAGAGCGATGATGGTCTGCCGGGTCATTGCGGGCCGGGTGTCCAAGCAAATAGGGTTCATGGACTCTTTGTTGGATGGGAGTGGGGGGTTGGACTCGGTGAGTGGGGACAACGGCGAGTTGTTCGTGTTTGATTCGCGTGCCGTATTGCCTTGTTTTCTCATCATATATAAATTGTAAAAAAATGAAAAGGAAATGATTTTTACCATCCCTGTTTACTGTGATTTTTCTTTGAAATGGTATATGTATGGAAGTTGAGGCATTGAATTCTTCTGCTGCCTCCTTGTTTGGTTATTACGTGTTTCTGGAAATGGGGTTGATAAATGCTGATAGAAATTTATTACCGCGTGAACGGTTCTCTAAACCAGCAGAAACAAGGCGACTTTCAGATGCAATCCCATTGGTTTCACCAAATCTGAAGGCAATATTTGGCGGTTCGTCTCTTTCCATGTCCATTTCAAACCAACAGTTTAACTTTCCCTTGATTCGCCCTTAGTTTGACGAAGAGATGAAAACAACAACAGAATGGAGAAAAGCTATGGGTTCGAAAGATTCGGTTGAAAAGAAAGGAGGGAGGGAAGGGTTAAGAAAGAAGGGTCCCACGGTGGAGCTGAAGAGCCGAAGAATTAGGGAGATGAGGAAGGAAGTATAGCGCAAGTTACGCAAAGGAAGGTAGAGTTGCGTAAGGAGAAGAACAAAGATTGAGAAGAAGAAACGAATGAAGCAAAGCAGAGTCGTTTAGCTTTGACGCAGATGCATCAGCTTTGGTTAGGCTGCTTTATTCTTTATCTCCTTTATGTTTGGGCCCCATAATCCAAAGTGCATCATCACACCACATAATGACCAGTGACTCACCACTGCTACCAATACTCCAGCTTGCTAAGACCGTGGGAAAGGAGAGAAGGGTTAGTTATACAAGTTGATTAATATTTTTTTCCCTGAGTATTTGGAGTTGTACTACAAAGCTTTTGCCTTTGTGCTGTTGGCGTCCCAAAAAACTGTGTGCTACTCACGCAAAGCACTGTCTGGGTGACTGGGTCTCATTCACCACCCATTTTTTTTTTGAAAAAAATGATACAGATACAGGGGAAGGGATTTGGAAAAAGATATGGGATTCCAAATGAGAAGCAGCAAGTAATGTTACATTGCCTCTCATCATGCTTGTTTTGTTCTAGCCACCCTCACTTGTATGTATAGATCTTCAAGTGACTAGTAATACTCCACCAACACGTACAATGGCTTCCCATTCAACCGTTCACGACCCTGTCACACATTCACAAACATCATTGCAACAACAGCCATCCACATATGTTTGCTCCATGCAAATGAAAATCGCTCTGCCTATCTGAAACAGTACCTATTGGACCAAAGTAGTTTTTTTTTTTGGTACAGAAATTTTAGACAGGGGGTTGGGCTCACCCACAAGTCAAGGGCAGGGCGAAATCTCCCTTCCTCTTAGGTCATACCAATGTCGGGCAGGGCGAGCCGTCAATTACCCTCAGGCGTTTACCTAAACACCCAGGAGTTAGGATGCCTCCCCAAACGCCGCGGTGGGGGATCGAACCTCCTCCCGCTTGGTGAGAAGGCACGACCCTGACCACTCCAACCCACGGACGATGGGTGGACCAAAGTAGTTTTTAACAATAGAAAAGACAGTTTGACGTGTGATGTCAAACAAACATCTCTCACCATTGTCACCCTGCAATAGTGCAATAGTTGGTTGGGAGGATGTTTATGACAACAAGTGATGGGGAAGACTGAAGCTGGGAAAACCAGAACATACATACCTTCAATTCTGGTAATTCAATTACACATGCGCATTCAACTACTTCTGCTCCCACACGTTCTGAACCCGACAAACAAACAACAATCACATATCTAGGCATTAGCGACAGCGAAAAACACAACATATAGGCAAAACGTAAAGGCTTATTGACGTCAAAACACACATTCGAGGGACTAGACCTAATGGAAAAAACACTAGAATATTGGAACACCATCATGAAGAAGAATAAAAAGCCTATTGTGAGATCACCATTTTCGATTGATATTACAATTGGAGAAGTGACAATACCTAATAAGTCCATGGCTGCACAGAGAGTTCCACCAGTGGCAATCAAATCGTCAACAACTAGTGCACGGTCGCCAGGCTCAACAGCTCCTACATGCATCTCTAGGCAGTCCCTTCCATATTCCAATGTGTAGTCCTGAGAGATCACTTTCCCTGCCCATTGGATGAAACCTTTGTTCTTAAACCACAAAAGGGTATGCTTTAATGACCATCTCAATCAAAACTTCGTCCATCAACCCAAATAAAAATTAAAGCTACGAAACAACACCAACTCTGCCGAGACCTCAAACATTACTGTTAAAAACTTAACTGAAGCAGTTCTTTACTTCATTAAAAATATAGATAAGTTCTCTTTGCTATAAATAAAAATCACACGCAAAAAGCCAACAAGCTAATGACTTCAATGAAACCAGACTAATCAATCTTTAAGTTTGAAGTGAAGTTTATACATAGAGCTCTGGTAACAATATCTGCCAATTGGTAACCTCACGAACATAGCACCCTCTAGAGAACAAAATGAAAATCGAGCATCCCTATGTTTAGTGCCAACATGATTTCCCCAGTATAACAGCAGGGCATATTGCATCAACTGAACAATTCTTGATGTATTCCAACTAATTTCACAAAATTGAGACCAAACACTCAAGGAACTAATGTACCACAACTGTTCGACATGAAGATGAAACAAGTGAATAATGTTATTGAGAAAATTAGAGGAACATTAAAAGGAACAGAGAATTTAAGAGCTGCTTGAGGGAACAAGAAATGGAATAAACGGAAAGGTGAAGACTTTACCTGGCAATTTCTTTGGTTTCCTCAAAGGCACAAACTTGGCTCCTATTGCCAGTGCAATGGGAGGGCCAAATATAAAACCCCGAGCTTCAACTCCTATTAAAATAATAGAATGAACTTGTTCTTCAGAATCCAAGGTCACAGACAAATTATGTGTTCGGTACTGCGAATAAGATGTGGTACAGGTACAAACAAGACCAACTAGAAAAAATGTACACAAGATAAGATGTGTTGCTATTTGTTATTACTATTGAATACAGTAAACATAAATGGAAAGAGCATATGAAAATTAACACGTACTTCGTTTTTCTTATACTTGCCCAAGAGAAGATTCATTTTAAGCATAGAGAAAAGTCCACTTTACAGTCTAAACTGTGGTTTAACTGCAATATGCTTGGTTACAAGAACATTTTGTCATCGCAATTATCAGAGAAAGTGGTTGGCGTAAAAAAAAAATCATTAGTGACTCTCATATAATATTTACTTAAATTAATTAGATCAGGGATATTAGTTAGATTAATTAATGTCATATTTTTCTAAAACACTCTAATCATCTTCCTTAATTCACGGCTCTCTTAATTATTGTTGAATGAATATCAATAAGGGTAATTTAAAAAATTGAAATTAGAATCGAGATTAACCTTTTTATTAGATCATATATCAAAGATTAGACGAGTATTAAAGAAGGTGTAATTGTATGTTATGTATCAATTTCAACTATAGGAGACAGTTGCTAATTTTACTTTTTACGGGAGATCAACCAAGAAAATAGTGTTGAATAGGTATAAATGTTGTAGTAAGGTTATAATTCAAGGGGTTAACACTCACACCATCACGCGAAAGCATTGAAGAGGGCAAGGGGTAGACGAGAACATTTCATCAAAGTGACATCAGATTGGGAACAAGCTCTGTTCAGTACCAAGTTGTCATGACAAATATATGACCAAAATTGCATGGCACGTTTAAAAAAAGAAAACAGGTAATTATGATGTGATTTAACTTTTAAGAAAGAGATTTAATTACTAAAAAAATTCTAACAATATATAAATATAAATATGTTGTCATTTCTTCTGCTGTGGATGTATATTACTCAGTTGTTATGAGACTTTTGGTAATCAAATATCTTATTTAGAAACTTGGGTAACCTCCCAAAAAAACAAAAAAGTTATGGTAAGCAAAGCAAGTCACAAACCGAAACATCAAACAGCAAGCCCTGTAACGCGAGACTCTTTACATGAAATGAAGTATGATACCAACTATGCGGACATACAGGAAGCTAGAACTAGCGCTCTGGCGTCAGATCCAAATGATGAAACATGATAAATCATTTGCGTTTCTAACAAATATGCTAACCATTAAACAGAGAATGCCAACGTAAGAAGCATAAATAAGTAAATAACACTAGTGAGCCCTCGTAAGTCCTTATTCTCACTCATCACAAAATCTTTTTGGCTGAATCACGGCAAAGACCTTCCTTACGTGCCTATGCTTGATGAACAAATTTTATGTTACTGAGAATGAAGATTGCTTTTTCTTGGGGGGGGGGGGGGAACGACTGTTTACAAATCTAACGAGAAATGACCTGAAACTGCGGTTGATCAGTTGTAATATAGGTTAATACATTCTACTAACAGATAAATCTTACATTTTTATAACTGGGCAGTAAAGAGATCATTATTGCATAAAAATTTCCAAAAGAAGGGAGTTTGGGTACAAATTCTCAAACACACTTGGAGGTGGAGGCTAATGCGAATGTCAGAGGACAAAATAGTGGAGGCTGTGCTAGGTGAACGCTTGTTCCCGGCAAATCAAATTATTTTGCGCCGAAGACTTTGTCTGAATTAAACTGTACACAAGTTTAGACAGACCATACATTGGATTGTCCGACACTGGAAGAAGACAAGCGAAAATGGGGTCTCTCGTATTTGCTTTATCAGCAAAGTACTGTAACATTACATTCATGGCACTAACATCGAAAGATATGCATTCATCATAAGCTCCCGCATAAAATAAAATAGCCAGCCCAAATTTCCCCCACAACAAAATCTTCTAGTTACTGGCAGAAACACAACTACAAAAGAAAACAACCACTAAAATGCATAAAGTACATTGCTATAACCTTAATTTGAACAGAAACTTGAGGAGGAGGAGGCAGTGGACCAAAAAGAGAGAATACAACAGAGTGGAGGTTGAAGTCAGAAAAAAGTAAAAGTTGGGGAGGCCCCCTAATGGAGGAGCAATTTTAAAAACAAAAATAAAAGGAGGCCCAGTGAACAGTGAGGGGAAGTGGGTCCAGTGAGAGCACCAAGTTGGCAACGATCACCAATCGCCATTCATGCAAATAGGGTCCAAGAGCATGTCCCCAGAGCAGAGCAAACCGAACGAGGGCCGCTCAAAGACAAGTAGAGAGAAAAAACAATCAATTGCACAACCAACTAACCATGACTCATAGTCAACCATAAAATAAAATCACTCGCCCCAACTCACCCTTCTCATTTCATTTTACCTTCCCTTCCATATTGCCCTTGTTAAAGCAAATTCAAAAAGAGAACCAGAAACTTGTGCAATCCACAGCGTTCTCTGCATATTCTGGCCAAACTTTCCCCTAAGCAATGGACCCCGCCACCTTCTACCTCACCACAGTTGGGGGGGTCTATTAAAAGCTTTATATCAAATCGTTCACCCTGGTGGCAACATTTTTTATCCCAACAGGACACTTTTTTAAGCTTACCTGCAACAACAGAAATGTTCTGCCCTTTGTACCGTTCCACGAACAAGTCAATTGTGTCCTTAAACGCTTTTGCATCCAGCAACAGAGTAGTTATGTCTTGGAACATGATCCCTGCCGCCATTGCAGACATTTGTTAGGGAACTGGGGAAAACATGACAAGAACTTCCCCTCCATCAGAGGGGTTCAGAAATTTAAATACCAAAACGGAGAGATAATTGGAAGCCTCTCAAGTGGATTATTGCAGACGGAGGACAGTTTCTTTTCCGGAAGAAAATTGAGAACAAGAAAGAAAACAGACGTAGGAAATTAAAATGATTATCATAAAAGAAACAGAGCAGGCATATTGAAGCTCGTGGAGTCATATCATTTGTGTGTTGCAACTGATGCACAACCTAGCACGAGAACAATTAAAAAAATAAAAGGAGAGAAAACAAAACAAACCAGGCTTGGGGAAATTGGGGACAACACGAATCTTAGTTTTGATGCCAAGAATACGGTGATCCTCATTTATGCAAGCAGACATTGCGTTGTTGAGCAGAGAGCAACGAGGAAGAGTGAAGCTAGAGGAGAAGAAGCTAGGAGGAGTTTCAGAAGGGAGAGAAGAATATAGGGATGAGGAAGAAGAAAAGGTGTAAAGAAGAGGGGATATTTATAGAGAATGTGAGTTGGTGGGCGAAGGGTAGAAAGAAGCGCACAAGAATGTCAAGACTTTAAGCAAGTGAGATAGATATATCGTACCAAAGGGTTAAATCTGGATTTGCATCTCACAAACTGTTTGGAATTTACAATTCATACATTGCATGTTTTTCTTTTTCTCTCACTGTAACTATTAACCATGCCAACTTTAAACAAAAATGGAAAAATTTCCTATTACTTGACTTCAAAACAGAGCAATCAATCACGAGGCGAGGCTCATCCAGAGCAATCAATCACGAGGCTCTTCTCTTGCATGTCCAATCAATAAATAGATTGAATTCCTTAAGTCTTTAATATAAGATTTTTTTATAACCTTTTGCAACACCAGGTGTAACATATTTTATAGATTATATTATCAAATATCAATATACGAATTCGAATATAAGCTTTGTAACCAAGATGACCCTCCCTAGAAACAGAGATATTATTGTTCATCATTTAAAAATACTATGATATGCTATAAATTTTAAGTTTTAACATAATTGTTAATTGAAGATTTCTTTTTACTTGACACAATATTGTGTTACCACTGAATTTTATGGGAGCATCAGTTTCTTTCAAACAACGTGACGATCGAGGACCTTATTAACGCATAAACAAATTTAGTTCGTGAAAGTCAGAATCGATCACATACAAAGGCTGCATTTTTTTTCTTGCAAAGCTTGATTCTCTTTGCAGGAGTGTTTCAAATCAAATTCTTTCCATTTTGTGATGATGCAGATGGATATACCCCAGTAAAGATTTTGTAACCACGTGATCGTAAATGCATATGGCGGTTCATTCCCAGACAAAATGTACACAGTTAGTGGGATCATGTACAGTGCCATCCACAGGGTAAGTTTTGGGAACAGTACGTACATTATAAGTATTTAAGACATTAAAGCAGCTTCTCCAGAAAGCAGGAGGTAGGAGAAGTGAATGATGATGATGGTGATGATGATGGCATCACACACACACACACACACACACACACGAGAGCAACAGCCAGCCACTTGCAATTATTTACAGCTTTTCTGGCAGAAAGAAAAAAAAAAATCATTCACAGCGTTACAAAGAGGGTGAGGGTGGTGACTGGTGGTGATGATAAGATTGTAGAGATTATAATTATTAAGAAAGACAAAGCTGTGGGTTTGCGAAGATGAATAATCTCTTTCAATAGGCACATACACAGTACTTTGTGAGATTATTTTGCTTGTTTAGTGGTCCACGGATATGGATAGTGTCTCCCCTTTTCCCTTTCTCTTTTTAAACGGTGACGACAACACCACAATCACACCTATCACACACATATATATATATATATTAAATGTTACCCTGTAGTGATCCATTATCCTGATTATTATCCATACATGCATACACACACACACACACACACATATATATAT
>JANTPZ010086017.1:0-18351 GCA_025593235.1 Vachellia pachyceras
AATGTTATCATTCTGTCTAGAAGCAGAAGATAAAAGATGATTCTGCCTGCCTTACTGCGCCAAAAGATCTAACCCCAGCACCAGACACATCAACAAACGTATTTTTCTATGGAATGTTATCATTATGTCTAGAAGCAGAAGATAAAAGATGATTCTGCCTGCCTTACTGAGCCAAAAGATCTAACCCCAGCACCAGATTCTGATGTCCATATCCATAAAAAATAAATAAAATAGAATAAATTAAAAATATTAAATATATAAATATATTATATAAATATATTTTAAATATATTAATTATTATAATTATATTAATTATTAATAATATATATATATATATAAAAGGGGAGAGGGAGGGGACGCTAAGCACAGTGCTTAGCACTGAAACCGGTTCCCCATAAATGTATATACATCTATGGGACCTGGTTACAGTTGTAAGCAAAATGCTTAGCTCAACCTACTCACTACACAAACAAAATCTTGACCGTTGGTAAGGTTTTAATCTCAACTCTTTATTTATATTTATTTTTTATACATTAAATATGAGGCTTTCAGCGTCTCTTTCTTTTCTTCCCAACCTTCAGCAGGTGAACATCGACGCCCTCCTTGCAGATGCAGATAGGGTGGCGGATTTTGGGGTCAAGATTTGAGGTGGCATCTGCAGAGTATTTGGGGCCTGGGGTGGTGGTAGAGCCGCCATGGTTAAAAATGATTGTTTTGACTGGATTGTGCTTCTGATTTTTAATATAAGAAGCAGTTAACTTTTTTTTAAAAGATTGACAGTACATAATCAATTAACTGATATACTCATCATGTTTCTCCAAACCAATCCGTCTTATCTGCATGCTTGAAACACTAAAAAGCATTTTCACGTAAATCAAGATAAAGCTCCCATCATATATTTACATATAACTCCGTAAAATCACTTAAAAAAAAGTTAATTTAGGTATATTACTGACTTATAAGCCACTGTGTAATCAATAATGCACATGAGTATTTCAGAATATGTTATAATTAAGTAATTTATTTAATTATTTTAATATCTATCAAAAAGTTAATTGAGCGAGGGTAGTATTAATCTAATACGCTGTTATATTTACAAAATCACACACACACACAAGAGCAGCGTTAGTAGTCTAAGACGTCCCGTACGTTAAGCACCACATATGCACAACGAGAGGGACCAAAGTTTCGAGGAAACGGGGGGACCGATCTATTATTGTCCCTTCGTTTTACTTATGTGGCTGTTGAAGTTCGCATTCCTTCTCCAGTTTTGCTCCAATTTATTTCATTCACTCCTTTTTTTTTTTGGGTAAAGCTACACGAGTACATTTACTATTACTCACTGAGGAGCTGTTCATTATATTTCATCCACTTAACTGTTTGCATTTCACTGATTCACTCTAACTGGGTCCGTATCTTTCTAGTGCACTTACAATGGCCAGTAAAAGATAAGAGATAGACACGTGAATATTTCAACCAGCTAGTTCTGTGCCTTCAACAAAAAGAGTTCTTATATTTAGTATTGGAAAAGAGAGTATTTAAACGAAGCGTCTTATACTACTTGACTTGGAGAGATTATGAGGGTTGGCCTGTCGTATCGTGACAGCTGAAATTGTTTACAAGAAGGACCTCCAACGACGGGCAAAGAACGAAGGCAGATATTAAAAGTGCAGTTGTGTGTGTGTGTGTGAGTGTGCCTTTTAAAGAAATAAGTACAACGTAGACCTGTAGCTCACGGTAGCTGTCGAAGGAAGATCTAGAGAGCGATTGGATGATGGGGAAGAGATAAGATCACAACTTGCCTGCACTCATCAAATGCTCCACCGCATTATCACAGAAATATGGACCACATGGCTTATCATAGAGTAAGTTATACATGAAGTTGAACTTGCATGCATTCAAACACGTCTTCTTTCCAAGGCGTCCAAGAGTATATAGTGTAATGCATATATGATTTATAATTCCAACCCTATCAATCGATTATATCGGCTTGTGTTGTATGTATACGTGTGTGTGTGTGTATAGCATGCGCGTGCTTTCTGATTTTATCAAAAACCAGAATATTATAAAACCAGGGCCGCCACGTACTGTCTCCTTCGCCGTATGATTAATTAAAGTCGTGGCCTCGTGGGTACGTAGCTATATTTTCAATGATCAAGAGCTCAGTGCGAATTCAAACGTTAAATAACAACAGGTGACAAAAGCAAAAGCAAAAGGTCCCTTTTAGAGCAAGGAACTGGGTACATAACAAAATTTTTTAAAGAGAGAGAGAGAGAGAGAGAGAGAGTAAAGACAGGCTATTTTTATGGCCTTTTCTGCGGTGCAAATCGTGTGGGATTTGAATTCAACTGGGCTACTCAAATTCATCGATGGTTATCTCCAGAATTTTATTCCCTTAATAAAAATAACACGGCACGCTTATCTATGGACTTTAATTAGGTGCATTATCATTATTTGTACAGTAAGATTCTTGTACTGTCACTATGATTTGATTAGAAAACGGAACAAACCCCCCTCCTTCCCCTGAGATGAAAGTCTCTTCATTGGATTTGCTCTCTCTTGGGTGGGTGCCATGTACTACGATATATTACCCCTTTCCCCTTAAACTTTGTACCATATATCAGGCCCCTGTACATACATGTTTGGGTACATTCAATTCACTTTAATTTACTTGGGATGGCCACAACAACTTGAAAATGAGTTTATATTTCTGCATAATGAAATATGATGGATCAGCTGATTACAGCATGCATGGATCGATCAAAGTAGCTAGGTATATCTTTCTTGTTCCCAATTATTAAGCCCTTGGCAACCCTCAAAAGCCCAAAGCTTGAACAATATATATATATGTATATATATTATAACTCCTTGACTTGTTCAAGTATCGGATTTGATTTCAAACAGCTTAGCCGAAGTGCTAGGTATATATATTCATCTGATGAGAACCCTACATGCCACAATGATTTTAATTAAACGCCTTGTTAAAGCTACCAAAGTTAAAGAAACGAACTTTTAAGTCGGAATATATAGATATATATATTCATTATTCATATCGGTGTGATACATCAGAACAAAAAGAAGGAACAAAACAACAAATGCAGTCGTTTTTCTGGTCCAGATTCTCCAAGCCAGAGCAGGCTACATGATGATCCCTACGTCACTAATTAATGGATCCGGAACACCAAAATCCCACCACCTCTGAATTTCTCTATAGCAATATATTTTATTTTTCTGAAGATACTTTGATTATATACACAGCGTCAACGGGTTCATAATTAATCTCCAAATACACCGTCGGATGAACCGATTGCACTTACATCACAGAACAAGCATTGGGATTTTCGTCGCTGAACATCTGGGGATGAGGCTGCATGTAGAACGATGGAGGCTCTACTGGGTATCCTTGGTTTACGTACGCTGGATTCCCATAATACCCTTGGTTCACATACCCTGGATGTACCTCCATGGCGTAGCTGGGTTCACTTGGCACGTGCCCGTTGTACCAGAACGTCGGAGGGGGAAAGCCGTAATATTCCATCTTGCTAACTTCCATCTTCGGTGCTTCCTCCTTTTTCTCACCGTCTCCTCCGGCGGCCGGTTTCGCTTCAGCCTCTTTCTTCTCGCCGCCGCCTCCGCCTTCCTTGGCCTCCTTCTTGTCCCCTTCTCCGTCTTTCTCTTTCTTCGGTGGTGGGACCACCTCCACGTTTCGCTTCAGCTTATCCTTCAGGTAAGGCGTGAGCTCCTGCACATCCATCGTTCCCTTCACCGTCACTAAATCGTTGGCTCCGTCAATGTCCACCGACTCAACTCCTGTACGACACGTCAGAGCACCGTCAGCCACTGGAGGCACTTAACTACCCTTTTTAATTTTTTATTACTATTCATCATGTGGTGGGGTGACCCAAAACACATCTTCAATTATTTTATATAGAGCAGGTGTATGGCGTCATCTTAATCCTTAACCATTTCAATACAAATTAAAATAATCATGTAAAGTAATCTAGGTCAAACACACCAGTGGCTTACCTTTAATCTTGAGAATGATTCTCCGAATCTTAGAAATGCAGCCATCACAGTGCAATCTGATCTTCAAAACCACTGTGCTCTGAGCCATAAAAATTTACGAATATTAACATAAGAAAATATCAAATAAAATCAGAAAAACTTTCAGGAAAAACTAAAGAAATTAACAGATAATTTTGTCAGGAAAACAATGGAATTCATGTTATTGTTTTCCTCAGTTTAATTAAGAAGGTTAATAAGCACCGACTTGACTCTCATAATGCATTTTCAGGAGCGTGTTGGCGGACTTGCATCAGATGCATGATAAAAAATATAAATAATTTAATTAATGTTAATACCACTTTTGGTTTTTTATCCTCCTCGGGTTTCTTCTCCTCGGCCTTCTTTTCCGGAGTTTTCTCTTCTGGCTTTTTGTCGGCGCCGGCATCTTTCTTAGGAGGCTGAGGGGAGATGAGCTCCACCTTCCTCTTGGTTTTCTCCCCCAGCTTCGCCTGTACCAAGGTGGGGTCCACCTTACCAACCACCGTAAGTTTGTTGGAAGCCATATCGGCCTTTACGCCTTCCACACCTGCATCCACAATCAACTCCGCCGATTAAGACTTAAAATTCGCCCCACTAAAAACCTCACCAATGTCAACGAATCTACACGGCCGGGATCTAAATAACGGAAGAAATCTAATCGGAATATATATATATACCATCCAAATGCCGGACGCTCCGTTTGATCTTCTTTACGCATCCTTCACAGTGCATGTCGAGCTTCAAAACGATAGGGGGTGGAGCCTCTTCCTTCTTGGCTTCCCCTTCGGCCTTTTTCTCGGTTTCATTCTTTGGCTCCTCTTTTTGCTGCCATAGCCAACAATTAAATAAGCGTGAGTCAGAACTGAGACTAATCTGATGCTACCAGAAGGATAAAAGCATGAGTGATCAATGAAATGAAAATTTGAAACTCACCTCTGCTCCCATCTTGAATTAGGATAGAGGATATGGTAATGAAGTTAGTTTATAGATGATGGAAATGCTAAGAAGTTAACTGCTGGTTATTTGAAGAGTGGAAATGGTGGCAACCAGGGGCATATATACACACACACACACACAAATTGGGGGGGGGAGTGGGTCAAGGGAGTCATAATCGCGGTTTGCTGGCCTGGTTAGGTCAGAGAAGATGGCCATGGGTCATGCATGACTCATTGGTTATGCATGTATATGATGGGCCATGATATAACAACAATTCAGACTATTTATGTTAATTATTAATATATACATATAGACACATGCATGCACACTTCTGATATTTATATTTATTTGTAAAACACAGTAATATACATTGCTCCAGGAGAGAATTCTGAATTCTTTTGCGGCAGACTCGGTGAAAAGACAGGACTAACCCTGGCCTCCTTCTGGTTGGCGGTTGTGAAGAAGGTTCTTTGGAGGCCATGGACCCCAGACCGTATGGTGAAAATCAAAAGGAAGATTTTTTTAAATGATCAAGTCTCGTGTTCGCTAATTGCTTGTCGTTTTTAGAATGACGGATTGATGAATACTAAATTATTAAAATCACATTCTACATATTGGGCCTAAATGATCTGAATATCGAGTGAGAATTGGTTTAGGGCTTGTTTGACTCCTCTTTCTGAAATCTAGATTTGATTTTAAAATTTAGGTTTTACCCTAAAATTTAGATTTTGTCCAAACATAAATTTTTTTTAAAAAAAACTATTTTGGTTATAACACCTCCGTTTGAAAACCTGGATTTTCTCTTTCCTACTTTTTCCTTTTCTCTTTCTTACTTTTTTCCTTCTTTCTCTTTCATCTTTCCTACTTTTTTCTTTCTTTCCCTTTCCTCTCTCCTACTTTTTCTTTATTCTCTTTCATATTTCCTACTTTTCATTCTTTTTCTGTCATCTTTCATACCTACTTTTTTACCTCAAAATCCGTAAAAGCTAATAACTTCCCAAACATAAATAACTTTTCAAAACTTACGTTTTACCTCAGAATCTGTAAAAACTATTTTCCAAAACCTAAGTTTTGTCTCAAAATTGATAGAAGATATTAAACAAGCCCTATGGCTCATACATATATTGCCTCAGATTCAGGCAAAGAGATTAAGAGCATTTAAGTCCCTACCGTTCGTATAACCCAAACAGTAATAAGTGATCGACGGTAAGAAACGATAATGCTCGTTCAATAGCCCTAGCCAGTACAGTATTCGAACAGCATTAATGGGAGTTTAGTGATGAAGAAGATGTGCTTTTTCGTAATTGAATCCGTTCCACTGTGATTGGCGTTAGATAAAACAGAAATCTACACCGAGGACAGTCACTTTTGTGAGGATCGATGTGAGCCAAGAAAGAAAAAGGCCGATCTGCGGGAAAAGACGAGTCGGAGCTATGGCGTGGCGCTTGCACGTTGATGGGAGAGAAACAACAGTTGCGTATAATTCCTGCAGTTGAATTACTGCTACAAATTCGAGAAAATTGATGGACAAGGGGTCGTTTTCCAAGTTGTTGGTCCCCGCCGGAGGCACCGTGAACAACATTTCCAGCCAGCTTGTTCAACATGTGATCTCCATATTCTCTCTGTCTCATCACAGCTGATGAGATTATTCAAAATCCTGCATCACACACACCGACTCAGCCCAACAGGTTTTCATATATCAGATCGAATTTAGATTTTTTCCTCAATGCATGAATTTTACATAGAAAAAAAATCTTTTTTTTAAACAGTAATAGTTAAGAGATTATTTTTATTTTTGTACCCTTGGAAGCATTCCTTTAAAAATAAATCAAATCAGATTTGAACAATCCATCGGATAAGATTTAGGTGCTCATCCAGTCTGGTCAGTTCATCATTTGTTTGATATTGTCAATCTCCTCCCACCCAAGGCACACACCCCTGACTATATTAGGCCGTCCGTTGAAAAATAGTCATGGGTCCTAATTTGAAAAACTGAATACAGAGATTTTAAAAAAAATCGCATCCCTTTGCTAATTTTGCTCATTTACGACTTAAATTTGCTGTCTATCTGTCAAACACTTAAAAAAACAGTTTCATACAAGTTAAGACAAAACTTATCTCACATTTATTTCGGATTGCATAAAATCACTTAACAAAAAAATTAATACTAAACACCATCTTAATCATTTTCATTTACAAGTCAAACTTCCGTATTTACAAGTAGTTAAGTGTATCATTTACAAGTCAAACTTCCGTATTTACGGGTAGTTAAGTGTATCATTTTCAAGTCAAACCTGTAAATCTTGTAAAAAATTGAAATTGAATTTTTTGAAGCTTATTTATATTTAATTTTCCCACCACAGACCAAGCAATTCTCTCCTAACATTTCTCATAGGTTGAAAAAGGCGTTTGCCCAGATCGACATCAATCATGCTCCAAGCTCAGGGAGGGTCCTCAGCGTGAATTTCTTTCCCCTGGTCCACGATGTGTTCGCTTAGAAAATGCTGAGTTTCTCGTGATCACCCATTTTAACCCAGCTCGTGTTAGCAACCTTTTTCTTTTTCTTTTTGGAATTACATGGACACGATCTAAACAGCGCAAAGAGAGCATTCGATTTGATTTAATTTGATTTTTAGTGAGATGTATATATAATTAATCAGTGGTTGATAATTTTTATAAAGCGATATAAAGGTAACGCTCTTAATTTGTCGTTTTTTTTATCCCCTGCTATCGCATTCTAGATACATGGTTCTGGAAAAAAATTAGTGTATTTGCATTCACTTGAAAAATTGCATATGAATGAATCAACTTCAAATCAAGTGTCAACCTCTTCGCCCATGATTTAAGATACCTAGCTAGCTATGTTTCAACTTTTCCATTGATGCGTCCACAGGCAGTGTTTTAAAACTCCAAGGTCCAAGCCCCTCTCCAATCGGAATCCTGTTTAAATTAGTTAAACGCATGACTTAGAGCCTGATAGTCTAATCACGCCAAGTGAACTCCCGCAATTTACAATTCTTCATCAACTCAATCATGAGCCTAGTTTGGAAGTTTTTCTGCGTAGAGGTAAAATCCAAATTTTGGAGAATAGATTTTTAAAAGAATAGCTTTTACGGATTTCAAGCTGAAATCTATGTTTTGAAAATGTTATTGTGTTTGAGAAATTATTGGTTTTTACTTAGTTCGAGGCAAAATGCAAGTAGGAATGAGGAAAGAGAAAGAAAGAAAAAAATAGGAAAGAGAAAATTTATAATGAGAGAGTGTGATTTAATAAGAAGATAACTTCTTCAAAACTAGGTTTTGTAACAAAATATGTTTTAAAAAAATATAAATATTTGGACAAAACCTAGATTTTACCTCAAAGTCTAGATTTGCAAACGGAGGCCAAACGAGGCTTTAAACGCAACAGATTTTATCGAGTTTTAACATGTTCCAACAATCTTAAATTAACTCATGCTGGTTGCTCGCGCCCGATCGATCTTGATCCCGATCTATACACTTTAACCCCAGCAGGTAAAAAAAAAAAAAACCCGAGCCAGTATTAATGAATGATGTAGTATTTTAACCCCCAGTGTTAATGACTGGGAGGCAAATTAAATTTTCGTACAAGCAGCCTGACATTAATTAATTAATCGGAACCATGTTAAGTGGAACCCAGCTGGCACATGTATAATTAAAATACTAATTAATAGTTAGCCTTTATTAATTAGACAGTGAAGCCATCTACCAGCAGGCCATATACGAAAAATGTTCTGGGGGTGATCGAGAGAGGCGAGGTTCACGCACGCAGAATATTAAAGGGCTCTTAATGGTTCAATTTTGACCTTATCTTTAATGATCCAACGACACTGGTGATGTCACCAACCCTAACACCAAGCTGAAAATTCCAAGCGCCCGCTCATGATGACGCTTGGTGATCTTTGATCATTGTTGAAGGGAACCACCAGAAGGTGACAGATCTTTGTGGATTTGGCAAGTCTTAGCTTGTTTTGAAGGGAACTTCCTCATCATCATAGTACTTTTCAATTCCAAGCTCAGTGACATGCACCGATCGAACTGCAAAAACCACAACCCTTTACACATATACATACACTTGCATCGAATCTGATCTGATCTGATCTGATCTGATCATGTTTCAATTTCTTAACCAAACCCGTCATGTTTCTGCTGAGATGTCACTCTCATATATATACTCCCTTCTTCTGTATTAAACATAAAACCTCGTTTGCAATGCACTAACTTACACGATATATAGCCAGTCCTCTCATGTCCTACTTTTAAGTTCACTTTGAAAAAGACGTCGTATAATAATACTTTTAACTAACGTTTATCACATAGACATCCTCACGTAATGATGTATGTGTCCCATGAAAACTAATGTGAAAGACGTCTTTTTTTTAGTAATGATATATCCCAGTTCCCATGTCCATCTTCAAAATAATATGTCGTGTGAATACTTCTAACATTCTTCACATAGACATCCTCACAAAATGGATGTGAAAAGGGGAAAAAAAAACGAACATGAAAAATTTCTGTTGTAGTAATGATGTGTCGTCTTAGTTCATACATTCGTTTTAAAAATGATGTCACATGGAGATACTTCTAATATTTCTCACATAGACATTTCCCACAAAATGAATGTTAAATGATTAAAAAACGAACATGAAAAGCGTATATATTGTAGTAATGATATTTGTATATTTAAAATGAGAGGGAGTGTATGTATATAGTTACATGCAAGAGGTAGAGCCTTCTCTGTTTGATGGAATATTCGATTGGTTACTGGTTACGTTGGAACCTGTGCCATGCATGGTGTTGTAAATACTGTGTGTTAAAGAAATGATTCCACATTATTTGAGATTGCGGGGTCCAAGTGAATGTCTGATAAAATATGATCTTTAACTAATAAATGAGTCAAGAAAATGAAAGAGCTTGCATATGATAAAGATCAATGGAAACAAATCCGATAATTTTCCTTTACCCTTTAAGGTCAAGTTAAATGTGTATCGGGCACCTTTTTATTAAAAGATCTATAGAAATAATAATATTATTTGAATGAATTTTCAACCAAAAAATATGAGTTTACTAGCCTTTAATTGAGAATTTCAAAAGTTCAAAAATTATATTCAAATGCTGATTTATTGGATCAAGATTTATTGCTTTTGATAGTCATAATTGATGTTGAATGCATAAATATATACATGTGCACGTTGGAACAAAATAACGAGAAGAAACAGTTTTGAATGTTGGAAAATTGTATTCAAGTGCTGATTTATTGGATCAAGATTTAAGGTTGAATGTTGGAAGCGTTGTGGAAATTACAGGAATTTAAAATGGGCCTTCAATGGTATTAAATATGTGGTTGTACGCTTCCAAAGTGTTTTTTTCTTCAAGGATATTTAATATCACCATTAAATAGAATTTAAGCCGATTAAACTGATGGTTTCATGGATTTTCAAAATTGTTCAACCTGTAGGAAGGTCATGATCTACATAAAGGCTTCAAATGAAAGGTTCAATATATAACACTTGTTTTCATACACCTCTCTTACTTCTATAACATAGTTATGCCTGTTGAGTTATATTATTTTCTATTCTGCTCACCCTGTCTTGCATGAATAATCCGTTTAATCTTGGAAAGTGCTGCATTTTGCTTAGCCGGCAGTTGAAGAATAGATGATAGGGATAGTGTCCGATTCAGATTAATATATTTTCTGCATGTGTTAACGTCTAGCTACAAATGCTCTATACCTGAAGAAAATATTGAACAATGAAACAATAGGCGAGTAACAGCAGGTTTGCTGAGAAAAATTAGCGCATGAGATATAGGAAAGTTGGAGCGGTGTTTGGGATGTGTAAAAATGAAGGCAAGTGAAGAAGATCCTGAGAACTGGTACAGAATAGGCATGTGGTGTTCACGTGGACAAATGAACTAAAACGTACATCTCCAACAAGTTACATGAGGCACATGTTTCTGATTGCGATTACTGCGCCAAGTTGCTTTCCCTTTTCCTCATTCTATGCACGTATGCAACGCGTACGTTTGAGTGTCTGTTTTTTACGTCTGTCATTTTTAAGGAATAAGGTCGCACCTGCTTCGTATATCCCCTCGTACTTCACTGGCGGAGTGTGTTTACGGGTCTGGTTCTGGTGCCATGCATGATGGATCAACAGCTTAATAGCCTTTAATTTTGAAACATGGCTTTCATCAGTTTATAAAAAATTGATATACGTACATGTGAATTACGGTCTATAAATGAAATGGAGCGGTTTTCTGAAAGCTTACCTGAGTTGGATTCAGTGGCTTAAGAAGGTGATCAATTTACATCTTCTGGTCTGTTTACAGAAATATTTAGATATGATTCATTGATAAGGTCCCATGCGAGTGGTTTTTCGTTTTTTTTTATCTGAGCTTGTTTTGTGGTGGCTATTGTGTCGTCACCTTCCTCAATGGCACGGTTCCAGATTCGATGCGTGAAAAAGACTAATATTACGGCGTGTTATCTTATCTATTTCCCTTTCTTTCTTCCGTATATTTCACCGTTGTCATATAAACCAGAACAGTTTGGCTCTGACGAAGAACAACACCATGGAAGAGTGAATGTACGTTTTACCAGCAGAGTGAACAGAATTTGAGAAAAGGCGTGTTAGTGAAGGGAGGGAAATAAGTGGCCGATGATGAGAGGGGACCCAAGACCCACTCAGCATGTGAGCCTGTTGGCCCCGTAAAACCATGTGCGACCAGATCATTTGATTTTTCTCTTCGGTTTGTAGCTGCAGTTAGAAATTGCTCCTTCCCTGGCAGAAAATGATATCATGATCATAACGATAACTACAGTACATGTACACAGAACCAAAAATAATAATTGGGCTTGTTTGGGGAGGCCGTTTGCCTCCCTAAAAGCCATTCCTGCGTTTAACGAGACAAAATTCTTCTCACATATTTAACTTGGAATCTGTGTCCGTTCTCCCAACGGACTATCCAAACAAGCCTAAATAATTGTGTCAGCATCCAAAATAGATGCTAGCACATGCTCCTTCCTTCGTTTCAAAAATATATGCCTTCAAACGCTCTCAGATAAAACAAATCATACAACTGAAACTACCTCAAATAAAATTTTATCAAAGCAATCTTATTTTATTTTTCTACCATCTTAACAACAACCACCACCGCCGCCAAATATAAGAAAATAATCAGCACTTATATGAGATTCTTAAAATAATTAACATTCTAGAATAAGATCTAGGCATAATAAACTTTTTGGGGGGGGGTTCATTTCTACACCTCCTGACACTAGCTCAAATAAGAATAATATAGTGGGATGTAAATAGGAAATCAAAAGGCATAATAAGAATTTATACCGCATTTTCCCGCTTATTTGGACTTTGGAATTCCGTTGGTAGAAAAGAGTTACGGATTCCAAGATAATTTTACGAATTTCTATATGATTTTACTGATTTTGAGATATTTTATACGGATCTCAAGATACTTTTATCTTGATTTACATGTATGATTGGGAAAAAGTGTTTTCTAAACGTGCACTTCATCGTCCAAATAAGAAAATCAATATCAGGACCATGGGCCTAGCCTGCTACAACTGGATTTCTTTTAGTGGGTAAACGGCCTTGTTAAGTCCAATGAGTAAACAGCTTTGCGGATCTCGCAAAAAAAAAATTCATTGATCCAAGACCACGATTCAACCCGCTAAATCCGAACTCTTATCCCGCGTTCTGAGAGTTAAGAAGTGAGCAGCAACAAAATTGCGAGGCAGCAAGAGTGACTCTACCACCAATGCCATGCCTGCAACTCCACTTCCATCTTCGTTCCTTACCCTCCCACCGCGCTTCAATCTATACTTCAAACCGTTCTTTTATTCCCTCAGCTATCAATTGTCATCTCCATCCCCTGCATTCGATTACGCTCGTAGGCTCGCCATCCGCCGGCGTCCATTTTCGTCGAATACTGGACTGTACTGTGTCTTGTCACAAGCAACACAAGCCGAGTCTCAGAGCGATAATGCCAGTGATGGTGGCAGGTCAGGCGCATTATCTCCGGGTCCGCCCACTGGAGATGTGCAGAAAATCGACGTAAATCCTCCCAAGGGGACGCGGGATTTCCCGCCCGAAGATATGCGCCTGCGCAACTGGCTTTTCAACAACTTCAAAGAAGTAAAGAAATCTAAATTTTTTTTAACGTGTAAGCATCCATATTATGACCGATTATTGATTGGGTTCTTTTTTACCCGCGGATTGTTGCTTTAATTGGACCTCTAGGTTTCACGGCTGTATGGGTTCGAGGAGATTGATTTTCCGGTTCTTGAGTCAGAGGCGTTGTTCACTAGGAAGGCAGGGGAGGAGATTAAAGACCAGGTAGCAATTACACTTTTCTTAATGAGGATATATGCTACTAGCCATATCAAAGATATATAATGTGCATGTACACTACTGTCTCTTGTGTGATTATTATTCCGTACTACGGTCAAGTGGGACGGAAAAGAAATAATACAAGTAGCCCAAACATACTTTACATTTTCCGTCTTTCCACCTCTATCTTTTTCATTGAGAGAAAGGCTTTATGGAGGCCCCAGAAAGGAGAATCAGCCATTATGGCCTAGCCTTCTTTAACATTGGATCCAAATTCCCTAGCACGCAATGTAAATAAGGTAATTCTGAGTATAATTGAAGGGGAGTAGTCCAGAGCAAGAGTTACATGTGTAGAAGTACTAATAATTGATAAAGCTGTGATTATATATTAATGGTAATTGATTTTCAGAGTTTTATTCACTTTTGATTGCGAGAAATTTGGTAAATGACCATGATATTGATAGCAATTTCTTTGTTGCCCTATGCTTTACATTGCCTCGACACTTGCGGACAATTAATTTTGTGAACTGCAGACTATACCTATACCTTGTGGACCGTTCGCACCGTTTTAGCCTTTGGCTCCGTAAGTAGTTAATATTTGGTAATGATAGAGCCATGTTATTACATGCTTGACTCAGTCTTTTTTCTGATCATGACAGACAAAACATGTGAAAATAATAGCAGAGTGTGAAAATAAATCTTTACACTTCGTTTCTGCAGCTCTATTGTTTTGAAGATCGGGGTAATCGTCGTGTTGCACTGAGGCCTGAGTTAACTCCTTCATTGGCAAGGCTGGTAATGCAGAAAGGGTACGAGAATTTTTCTTAGTTTGTTTATCATAGGTTTTCGTATATTTGTTCTATGAAATTCAGTTTAACCTATATAATTTCTATTTTCTATTTTAATGGAAAATTATGATATTGTTTATCCTTTTACCCCCAGAAAATCTGTGTCCCTCCCGCTGAAGTGGTTTACTGTAGGACAATGTTGGCGGTATGAAAGAATGACAAGGGGTCGTCGTCGGGAGCACTACCAATGGAATATGGACATTATTGGTGTTGCTGAGGTTATGGTATGTGCTGGAGCTATGCATAATAGACTGTACTGCCTGCTTAAATGTTTCACCGTTTACTATTTATATGAAAGCATTGCATTTGGCTGCATCCCTTTATAGTTAATTTCTGTTTGGTTGATACACTCTTACCTTTTTAGCATGCTCATTGATCTTCATAGTTTGGATAACATTAATTCAAACCTCAATAGGTGGCGGTGATGATATAATCACATAAGGTCATAACCTTTTATATCTTTTCTTTATTTTATGTTACAGGCTGAAGCAGAACTAATATCTTCTATTGTCACTCTGTTCAAGCGGATTGGGATAACAGAATCAGATGTTGGATTTAAGGTTTCCAGCCGAAAGGTGGGAAGCTTCCTTCTTTATGTGAATGATGGGCCTGGGGCCCCTCCAAAGTGCTATTTGTATGTTTTTTTCTTTTTTCTTTTCTATTTTCCCCTAGAATTATGTATAATAGGGCTTTGTATTAATCAATATGTGGTGTTTTAAAAATCATGATATGCTGTTTGTTTACCCAAGCAGTATATCTGACTCGAATTTCGGGGAAATATGTATGAAATATTACCACATGTCCGTTTATAGAAAATTGTTAACATGTCTTACTTGTACGTGTTGCATTTTGTGGTTGAAAAGTTATGGAAATTCAGGTCTTATGTAATTATATTAAAAGGATGGTGATTTGGGTCTAAAGCGTCTAGAATGTCATCTGTTGTCACAGCTTTGTTACATCAACTTCGCAGGGTTTATCAGTAGTATATAGTTCTGTACCTTTTACCGATGCAAGTTATATGCTTTTGTTATTTAGGATTTTTTTTCTTGGTGCTTTTCATGCATTAATGTGATTAGTCTAAGACCAAATTGCAAGTCCATTATATGCTTTTGTTATTTAGGATTTTTTTTCCTGGTGCTTTTCATGCATTAATGTGATTAGTTTTTTTAATAATTTATGAGGTGCTTTCATTGTGAACATTGATTTGGCTGTGATGGAACACAATGGTGTCGTGTGATTTATTTAGTCGACCTTGATTAAGTTTGTTATCATTGTGAACCTCATTATTTGCATGTTTCTTGTCTCGCGTGCATGCACAGGAACAATGTATAATATGCAATTTACTGTGTTTAGTTCTTGGGCTGTCAATTTTTTTCCCTGTTGAAAACCAAGAGGCTGTAATTATCTTGAATATGTTTCCTTCTTGATTCACAGGTTCTGCAAGAAGTATTGAAGTGCTACTCCGTTCCTGAAAATTTGTTTGGCAAGGTTTGCGTCATCATAGACAAAGTAAGTTTTGCGCACAAATATTTTTAATCTGCGTTACCTTTTCCTTTTTTTGAAATATGGGAGTTATAAGCACAGTTTCTATTTAATTTAATTTCCTCCGACATTAAGAGTGCTCTACTCATCCTGGCCCTTGTTTGTTCTTGAGAGAAGAGTTGTGACAAAATGGATTGTGATAGCCCCTGTTTTCTTCCATTGGTTTCTAATAATCATAACAAACAATTTGTTATTGACTAGCTTAATTTCTTAATCTGGCATTTTCTTTTGTTTAGCATGCATAGATATACAAATATGATCTAAATGCGGATTTTTGAAAGAATTTAGTATTATTTCTGACTTTGGAACAGATAGAGAAAATTCCATTGGATGAGATAAAGAAAGAGCTGAAGGCTTCCGGTGTGTTGCAAGAGGCTGTTGAGGAGCTGTTGCAAGTACTTTCCATAAAGTCATTGACAGAGTTGGAAGGTTCATGATTTCCTGATTGCTGACTCAAATTGCATTAATTTTAGTCTGTTGCAATTGGTGAATGCAAGATCCATCTAAATAGCCATCAGAATGTGGGTGCGCGATGCTTCACATATTGGTTTCAATAAGGTTATTAGTGGAGATTTGTTTTCCTATTCTCCTCCAATTCGACCCTGTTTCTGTACTAAGTGAAACTGGTGTGCAACATGAGATCATCCATGCTTTGGATTTTTTTAATTGGCTACGCATTGCATCCCATCTTATTAGATAAGGAAAATTCTCATTCTCTCTTTTTTTTTTGGTCATGAAGCACTTTGCGTTTCCATAAACTTTCATGCAATAGTTCCAGACTTAGAGAACGCATGCTGTGTAGCTTACATGCAATCTAAATCTGTCGGTGTTCAGAGAGACTTGGGAGCACTGGAGAAGCAGTTGCTGATCTGAAACAGCTGTTTGCACTTGCCAAAAAGTTTGGTTACTACGAATGGCTTCAATTTGATGCATCAGTTGTTCGTGGCCTTGCTTATTACACTGGCATTGTTTTTGAGGTTCGATGTAGTTTATACAAATGACTAGTTGAACCTTATTGTGTGGAGACTGAAGAAATTTTTTTTTTGGGGGGGGGGGGATTGTTTGTGACCTGTGCTTCTGTCGTCTAACCTGGTACAACAGTTAACAGACATTCTGTGGTGAAAAATGCCTTTTTGAATGTTGTGATATTCTGCCAGCACCCCTGTGGTGCAAGTGGCATGGTAGTTGCCCATAGTGGCACTTTACCTGCAAGCAATAGCTTACCTACTCAAAAAAAAAATAATGTGATATTCGTATTGTGTTTTGATCTGCTTGCACAGAAAGTCATGGTACATGTGGAATTTGGAAAATCGCTGGAACTGCATGTTTTTACCTACCCATAGAACAAGGCACATGAGTAAAATGATATTGGCACGTGCTATATTTGCTGCTACAGCCATATAAGAACATAATCCTGTTGATTATGTTGACTTGCAGTTGTTGTATAAATGGACTGTGATAATTTTGCTTTATAAAATGACCGAATCTTCATTTGTAGGGCTTTGACAGAGAAGGAAAGCTGCGAGCTATTTGTGGCGGGGGCAGATATGACCGGTTATTTTCAACTTTTGGCGCTGATGACATTCCTGCTTGTGGCTTTGGGTTTGGTGATGCAGTCATAGTGGAAGTGAGTTTCTCTGTCTCCACCTGTGGACAGAATAACAAGGAACCATCTTGTGCATTCTAATAAACTTTTCCTGGCAGAATGTCTAACATTCATTTAAGTTTAGGATTGGTCGTGGAGAAGCAGAGCATAGAAAACTAAATTATTTATTGCAGTTTATTCTCTAAAATAAATTGTGAGCTCAGAAAGCTTTTTATTTTTATATTGAAGTTGCTTAGAGAGAAGGGTCTTCTACCTGAGCTCAGCTTGCAAATAGAGAACATCGTGTGTGCCCTGGATGTTGATCTTCAAGGACCTGCTGCTTTGGTTGCTAGGATTCTTAGGGATAAAGGGCAGAGTGTTGACTTGGTTTTGGAAAATAAACCGCTTAAATGGTACAGAATTTGTGCTGCTCATAAACCTTTCACCTTTCCTTGATTTTCCAAGCTAGCTTTCAATGTAAGTGAATCAAGTTTCTCATCTGGAATTTATTCTCTCCTATTGATCTTCCCCTGTAGGGTTTTCAAGCGAGCAAGCCGAATCAATGCTCAGCGGCTGGTATTAGTGGGGAGTTCTGAGTGGCAAAGGGGTATGGTTGGGGTCAAAATTCTCTCTACCGGTGAACAGTATGAGGTTAAACTTGATGATCTAAATTGATTACTGTTTGTGATAATACTCTCATTGTTATATCATTGAGTGAAGGGAGGTACAAAATATATAGTAGCTGAAAGGCTCAATCAAGGGAGCCAAACCAGGAATTACAAATTCAACATTAATGCAGATTCATTCCCCTAATCCTAGGCAACATTATAGGAAACAAAATCAGGTAATAATCAAATTTGAATTCTAATTCTAACACTCCCCCTCAAGCTGGAGAATATATGTCTATCATTCCCAGCTTGCTTCGAAGTCCTTCAAATTTGACTCGAGGGAGAGGTTTGGTCATGATGTCTGCAACTTGGTCTGCTGATCGTACATAGTCCAATCTGATGATGCCACCTTCAACTTTCTCTTT
>JANTPZ010086025.1:0-29015 GCA_025593235.1 Vachellia pachyceras
TGGAGCAGTCAAAATTGCAAGATCCATCTGAACATAATGACGTGAAATCAGAGAATGGAATCTCTCCATCAAATAAGAAGAGGAAATCTGATGTGGTGGAGGATAACCCTATCAAGAAGAAGGGCAGGGATGACAGTCCGGGTGAGTTGGGAAATGGGGAAGTGGTTCAGGCTGAAGGAGCAGAAGCTGGGAAAAAAGATCATTTGAAGAAAGAAAGGATGGTTAATGACAAGAAGAGTATAAAGTGGAAGAAGTTTATCAAATCAGCATTGAAATCTGTAAGTATCTGTGGATTTGAGGTGATATGTGTGCTTGTCTTGTGTTTTATTTTGGAAGATGCACTGTTCTTATCCTCATAGTGAGATGGTGAGATTGTAATGCATGGACCTTCTGCCCTTAGGTTAATCTCTTGGGTGAAGCAACTACAGCTTTCACCATCTCCGATGAATTCTCTTTATATTTCAGTTTTCTGAATGAGGTTTAAGTTCTAGCTAATTTATTTTGCCTTTGTTTTGTATGGCTGTTTATGCACTTACACATGCTTGCCTTTTCCTGGGAAGCAGCAACCTGACGGAAGATTGAAGATGAAGAAGTTGAGAAAACATGTCTTGAAAGCCTTACAGGAATCTGGCGTTGAAGTGGATGAAACTGAACTTAGTGCGGCACTTGAGCATAAGGTTGGTCCACTAGATTGTGTTTATGTTAACTTTAATGAATTGCATGGGTTTCTTATGGAATTTTGTATGGTGACAGATCAATTCAAGCTCCAAATTTGCAGTTGAGAAGAAGTATGTGCGTTTGGTGGCCAAGGATGGTAAGGAGTAACTTTGACCTTGTAAGCTGGAATCCCTAGCTTTTGTTTGGTGATATTTTGCTATTGCTTAGACATTAATTAATTTCTCGTTTAGAGTTGAAAAGTGAAATGAGGGGGGGGGGTCAATTTTTGTGTCTAAACATGCAGAGGAACTGAAGGAGGAGGTTGCTTTAATTTATTTTTAAAGTCCCTCCCATTGTTTTCTACAAAAAAATTTTGTCGGAAAATATTGAAGATTACCATGCAAATGTAACCGATTGTTGTATAAAATGATTTTGAATCACTGAAAGGAAAACTTCTTGCATTGATCTTAAATTACTTGAGGTTTGAAGAATTATTATTATATTTTGTCACACGAAGTATTTTAAATTCAGTAAAAAAGGGTTTCAAATAATTTTAATCAAAGTACACAGATAAAGATTGAATCATTCGTGAGATGCAGCCTATGAATCTAATCCAATCAGGTGTTCTTGAGATTTATGGGATTTTATTCAGGTGCTCAGATCCAATTTGGGATTCAATTTTACTGACTTGGCACATTTTAAATTTCAGAAAATTCCCGTATCTATTTTAAAGAGAGATTAACAACCGTGTCTTAGCTATGCTTTTGAAATATTTTTACAAGGATAGAAAGTGGAACAAACTGAAAAAATAATGATAAAAGATAAGTTTGAAGGTATGGATTTTTTCCCTTTTTTAATATGCTTTTTTCGTATATGATGGAATAGGCAAAGTAACAGGAATAATTGAATACGGAAAAAAGACTTTTTTTTTTTTAATCTTTGGACACCCTTCAGGTAGTTTTCTTAATTTGACACTAATTTTTCATGTCAACAAATATAAAATGAGTTGTCACTTCTAATTAATTTAAATGCTGAGTAGAAAACTTTTCCTTCGTCCCGCACAAGTTCAAGGGAGCTCAACTAGCTTAGTTACTTGTTCAGGGGCATATCATAGTTAAATCTGAATTCCCACTTTATATTGATGAATGCGAATATTCTCTTTTATTACTTGCCGGATAAGAAAATCTACAGTGTCTTGTAAAAACACAAATTATGGGATAATAAGGAAAAATTATAAAAAGAATGAAGATCACATTAAACGAATTATTAAAAATAAAAAACGCATATAATCAAATTCCATGATTAATATAAGGGCGTGAGGAAGCCCCACTTGTTTAGGTGTCATCAAGTCACTGAAGGTGGAACAAGAGGAGCTCAAAACCCCACTTTCATATATATATATATATATATATAATAGAAAGATTTCAAAGATTTTGGAAGACCTTTATCATGGCAATCTTGTGTCTCACTCCAATTATGCAAGCCATTTTGATCCTATAATTTGCAAATTGCTATATACAAGCCCAGTCTTTGCTGCAAATCAATTGTAATCAATATGCATATGTGCTGTACTTGACTTACAAAGGCCGTAACCCAAATTTTAATGCAAGAATGGCTGCCGTAATCAGCAATCCTACCGAGCATACTAGTGCCTGCAAAGTGCAAATATTATCAAAATGTCACTTTTAGTATGGTATCTCATGATAACAAGGGAAGCATAGTTGTTAAACTCGTCTGGTCAAGACTCATGCGTCTATATAATGTGTACGCCTTATCATCAATAATAGAATTCTATCTGACATTTTCTTAACATTTTACCACAAGTTACTACTTCAATACGATAATTGATCTCATTATAAGGCATTATATGAGCACACAAATAGACAGAGAGAGAGGGGGCGAGAGAGAGTGTACAGCGATTGCAGAAGCTCCAAGCCCTGCCCTTTCTCTTGGATCCTTCCGATAGTGTTTTTGAAAATAGAGACTTGTCCCATAAAACCACATGATTGGGCAAAGAAATCCCACGAGAAATCTGCAACTCAACAAATGCAGTCATGAGACATGAAAATAGAAATTGGCAGAGAGTAGATGACAGTTACTTACGAAAACCATCCGATCCCACATCCATAAAATGGAAGAGGCTTATCATAAAGTCCTTGTTGATAATCCTCTGGATCTCTCAGTAGAGCATACTTGCCCTTCTCTTGGTCTGCAGTTGGCCGTAAAACCAGTAAGTGCTCGTGAAGAAAAGTTGTCAAATAAAATGTTGAAACATTTAACCCAGGTCTATGAAAGTGATACTATGAATGGTGTCAAGGACCAATTCAACTTGAAAGAAGTGAAGGCCAATGGTTTTATTTCTTTAACAGGCCCCTTCAAATGAAAGGTCTAAGTTTCCTAACCCGTGTTAAAACTTAAATGAACAAGATAAATATGGAAGGCAAGGACCATATCATGGGCCACTTGATAAAGGCTCTAATAAGATGTCAAAAGTTAATTCAACTCAAAAACTTCGAGCAATCATGTGAAGACATAACTTTGGTTCTTTTAATATCTGTCAACAAAGGAAATTTCCATGTTCACCAAACTACAGATGAAAAAGGGCCCAGGGCTGCATAGTGTAAGGGACCAAGGGTGGCATGGGAAAATGGAGCAAGCAGCAATATCGTGAAAACAACTACCAATTTCGTCATGTTTTGGTGAATTACATGTCCTGAAGTAGATTCTAGAAGACAAAGTAAACCTCATATCATAACAGTATGACATCCACACCAAAATAGGAGAAAAACTGTGGATGATTTAAATACTTTGGAACCATCAATACACCAATCCAAGCTTTTCATCAAATCTAATTGGAATAAAGGCTTCATACTCATAATTTGCAACTTATGCCAGAGAACAACAAAGGAGTATTTGAAAACAGAATGTAAACCTTTAGGAACGTGTTTTGGATTTCAGGTATGTAGCATTATTATCAATCAACAAGAGGGATTCTTACCTTTAAATATTGAATAATATCGAGCAGAAGGCCTCAAAAGATCAAGATGCTTTTCAGAGACTGATTTTGTCAATTCAACACCTTTTCTCAAATCAATAGTCTCTTCTACCTTAGCATCTGTAACACCAATATTTGAGATTGCATAATAAGTGTATCAACTGACATAGTTTACAGTGAAATTACCATAAAAATGTCCTTCAGAAGTACACTGAATAAGTTGATTTAGAAATATAATAAAATTAAAGTTTGATTACCTTTCTCCATTGATTCTGAAGATAGGTTGCAGGACTAAGCTTTCAGCTGTTCAAGAGGTACTCAAAATCCCTGTTATGCAAACCAGATTGAATCTCAGTTAAACAGAAGATCATCATTTGCAAGATCAGAACGTTCTACTCAGAAGCCAGTATCAACACGGGATCAAATCAAAATATGACCCTTGCTGGACTTTGAAGCCCAGCGAGTTCTCAATCTGTTTAATTTAAAGAACTATGTCCAACAAATAATTCATGTGGAGAAACGTTCTTTTGAAATACGAACGATCCTGAACTATGTAAAATTTCCACTGATAGGATTTCTATGTAAAACACCAAAAATTGCAAGAGGACCCCTATTCATGCGTTCTGAGAAACATGCGGGATTAAAGTCAAGATTGCAATATATTTCAAACAATCCTATTTAAACACATGAATGGGAAATTATCATTATTACAGAAAACCCCAATCTTTAGAAGCCAGGAACTAAACTTGAATTATCCTGCAACAAATATCCTGATTCATAGGTGAACCTCTCCTAATTCCAAATTCAAGTCCATAGAAACCCCATTCAAATTCTATTCGAGAAAACATACGAAGATCGGAAAATTTAACAGGAAAAACCAGAGTTCTCCGTCAATCTAAGAAACAAAAGAACCAAGAAAGAAAGAGACCTCATCACAAGCTCCTAAGGAATCCTTTGAAAATTCAAACACCAATGCCAATGGAAACAAAAACAATATAGAATTAAACAAACACCAGAAAATTGAGAAAAATCAGGGAAGAAAAACAAAAATTACTTGCCTTGGAAGAGCAGGAAATTCCGCCGGGATCAGAGAAAGGAACGGGAAAAAAATATTTAAAACATGAAGAAGAAAGTCTCTTTCTCTGCACGAGGCAGTCGTTTTACGCGATGACCAATTGATACTTCTTCCCTTCCATTTGTTCTCCTTTTGATGCACAGAGGCTCCTTCTTCAACATCAAACAACCGAGTCTGAGAGAGCTGTAGAGAATTGACTAACTATATTAACATCTAGTGCTCTTAATTTGTTTTTCTTATTAAAAAAACAGAAGAAAAAGGCAGAATAAAAAGACACAGTGGGTAATAAATACTTTTTTTCTTCGTATATGAGCCAATTTATTTTCTTAGATTAAAAAAATAGATAAATTTTAATATGTATTATGAAATATTTATATATAATTAGATTATATATCTGAGTAAGAGAAATTGATTTAAGAACAATAATGAATTTATGCATTAATTAGCTTGCTAAACACCCAAAAAAAATCAATCTCTTATACTAAACGATCATAATTAAATATTAATTGACTCTTTTTTAATAAAAGAAGAAAATCAGTTACTTAAAAATATTTATTGATGGGTACTATTAGATTATATATTAACAATAATTCATAAGTAAAATAAATTAGTTTAAATAATTTAGTTTCTTTAATCCTTTCAAATGTTAAAATCAGTAAGCCTTTGTATTACTTATGAGTAATATACTCATATTTAATGAAATTCCTGAAAAAAATAATATTTTATTTAAATTTGATTATTGAGCCCTTACTCATCGTCCTCCGTCTTTGTCTGCTTCCACATGGAGATTTCTTTAATGTTACGTTTGGTGGGTTGGAAATGAAGGGGTGGAATTGGAATTGAGGTAGGAAGTGAAAATTTGTGTTGTTTGGTTGGTGAGAAGTGAGTTCCATGGAAGTCAAAAATGGTTTCATGGAAGTGATATCAATTCCCAGCAATATGTATGGAACTGATATGAGTTCCTTGGAAATGAAATTATTGGACTATTATACCCTCATGTATTTTTTTAATTGACAACGTTGCCCTCCAGCTTCTCTCCGCTCACTCAGATCGACGACGGGGACTGCATCTCCTACTGACTTTGTCACGGCGACGGCGATCGGCGCCTGACTTTGTCACAGTGACGACAATGACTTCCTGTTCAATGACGGCGACGATCTCTGTCTCTTCGATCAAAAGCTTACCTCGATGACGATGAGCCAAAATTCGCTTGGGCTCCAGATTCCGATCAAAAGCTCTTCGATCTTGCGATGACGATGAACCAAAACTCGCTTGGTCTCCAGATTCCACATCAAAAGCTTACCTCGATACTATGGGTTGTGGTGAAACTTCTAATTGCAGGCGGAAATCGTGGTTGGCGAGACAGAGGAGGTGATGGAAGGTTTAGTGGGAATAGATTTCTTGGTGGTGGATTGCATTTCGAAATTTGCTGCTTGTGCTTGTCAGAATTTTTGTTTGTCGGAATTTGCTGCCTGTGCTTGTGGTTGTCGGAATTTTTGCAACCATGGATTCCGACGGTGGCCAATGACGCCTGCGCTTGTCGGAATTTGTTGCTGTGGGGGGAGGTGAATTTTTTCGGGACAGGAGATTTTTTGTTAGGGGGTATATTAGTCATTTTGACATTATAAATATAAATATTAAATTAAAATAATACCCCCTTCTTCCAGCATATCAAACATACTTTTAATCTCATTTCCACTTTCAATTCCACTTCCACTTCCATTTCCACTTCCACTTCCATCAAAACCAATTCCGCTTACCACGGGCAAAAGCTAGGTAAGTTTTTATTTTTATTGTTGTTATTTAAAAAATGAAAAGTGACTATTTTTTTTTCAGATATTATATCAGTGGAAAAATACCACAATATATTATTCGGCTCTTTCCGATTTTGTCCCCACATCAAAGTCGTTATAGCCAAGCAAAGCAAACTGTATAAAAAATAATAAAAATAAGATGGCCCATTTTGGTGGCAATAATTATACGTGGCATATTTTAATTTTTTTTTGGATAAGCTAGTATGTCCGTTTGGTAAAGCGGTGGAGAAGTACTTATGGGCTTATTCACACAAGTCGAGACAAATATGTAAATGAGATTGTCTCGTTTTACGGAAAAACACTGTTGAACGTGCTTATGGGTATAAGCATCTTGTTGCCCAACAAGGCCAGTGTCTTACTGCCTTTAGAAATTTCTACTATTAAATAAATTATAGTATACGGACTAATATTAAATTTGAAGTATTTAAAATATTATGTTTCCACCTATATTAAATATAGGAGCTAGTTCTAAAGCTTACTTGATTCTAAAATCCAAATTTAAGACTTAATTGATCTTAATTTTTTAAATTTATAAATTTTTAAAGCCATTTCTATTGATTACACATATTAATTAGCAAGGAAGTTTCTAAAATTTGAAATAATGAATAGTATGGATATAAGAAATAAGAAAATAAATTAGTAATATATTAAAATAAAAAAGTTCATTTAATACAGGGGTTTTCATCTCATAAATGCAATATATAAATACAAAATAAAGTAACAACCTATCTAAGAATTAATAAGTTGACGAATTATTTTTCTCCTAAATGAATTCGGTATTCTAAAGTCTCCAAGACTCCACCCACAGGCAAATGGCATAACATAATAATAGTTAATTTGTACAATAAGTGGATAAGGCAAGGCATCAACATCAACAATTAAGGAAAAACGCTGGCCAAAAAAAATTATCATCAAGTCATAAATAGAAAAATTAATAAATAAAAGATCACAAAAATTTGTAAAATTACTATCAGATCCTAATAGTAGTTGGTTCGGTTGTCATTAACAATCTCACAAGCCATCAATAAGAATCAGACCAATTACTACTGGAACTTGATGGTAATTTTACAAATCTTTATGAACTTTTAGTTCATTAATTTTAATAGTTAATTATTACAATAAGTGGATAAGGCAAGGCATCAACATCAACAATTAAGGAAAAACGCTGGCAAAAAAAAAGGAACAAGGGGAATCACTACTAAATTCTTTTAAAAAAGATTTAATTACCAATTGTCATCAATATTAATATAAAATTTATAATAATCCATAGTCTTTCTATCTATATGTTATGTCTATAGAAAGCACATAGTAACCATGTGCATTGACAACTTTATTTAATAAACTCAATACTGGTTTAAAAAAATGGTGAAGAAGTGTTTTTTGCAGTTTACAATGTAAGTATATAAAGGAGATGATCTCGATTTACAAAAAACATTGTTAAACGTTTGTTTGAAAAGTCTAAACGTTGATCCAAACGCAGTCTTAATAATGGAATCCAAATGTTGATTTGCTTAACACTGTTAAGTTATTATTTATCAGTTTTTTTTGCCCGAATATTATTTATTAGTTAATTATACTAAAGATTAAATTAATTGTTATTAACTGTCATATTGGGTATTATTCCTCTTTTTTTAGGTGTTTAAGGTTTTAGCAGAACTAACTGAAATTTTCGTATGAATAGGTCCAAAAAAGCCCCATATTATTTACTACATGGAGGAGATTTTAGTAAATACCAAGATGTAAAATTGAACTGAAAAAAAGAAGTATTTAGGATCGAACATGTGTGTATCTTAATAACTCGGTTTAATCTTTTGATTAATTATATTGAATCATCATAAATTATCATAATTGAATTTAATCATCGATAAGTGGTCTTTAGTCAATAGGCTTGTTTGAATAGCTCGTTTAGACATCCAAAAGTCATTCATGCACTTACCGAGACAAAATTCCTCTCATATATTTACCTCGGAATCCATGTTCGTTCTTCCAACGGACTTACCAAACAAGTCCAATGAAATGACTCATTAATGACCATATCTTCCCGGTCTCAAAAGGCTATACATGTGGTTTGTGGTTACTACACTAAGATCATGTGTGCACTATACTCTATCCACAGATCTTCTCCTCTCTCCTGAGCACTATTATCTATTTTTTTTATACAAGAATGGTTCGTTTAATTTTAAAAAATGTTGTATATCTATTTATTAAAAAAATTGCAAAAATAGTTCTTAAGTAGATTTATCAACTTGTTAATTACCATCAACAAGTTTATGTTGTGGTCAATGGGCTGAGGAGTACAACTTATGAATAATTGTTACAATACTTGTACATTGTAGGCGATGCACACCACACTACACCTTCCCAAATCCCAATCAACCTTCTGGTTCTGGAATGGACTCGTTTCGTTAGTTACCTGCCCATTTCTACTCCTTCTTCTCCGACCCTTCTTCCCTATCTTCTTCGTTACCGTGAGCAGTTTCTTCTAGTACTGACTCCAATAAGCCGAAACAGATACAGCTATGTTCTGATTTGGCTGATGGGGGAAGAAGCCGGCATGGATGCTGCCCAAGGGATCAGGCACCAAAACGGAAGTAGCAATTATCAGAGTCTTGAATTTGACATATACCCTTTGAACGGCTACTACTTTGGTTCTAAAAATGCCATTCCTTTCAAGGACGAGACCCTGGTTGATCGTCTTCAGAGAATGAAATCTAAGTTCGTTTTCTTTTCCCTGTTCGTGTCTGTTGCAAAGCCTTTTCTTTCTTACAGTTTCAACTTTATATTTTCTTTTCATTTTAGCTATGCTGCCCATGGGATACGAAATTGTGTGGAAGCCGTCATGCTGGTTCGTCCTCTACGATTTCTGTCTTGCATATCTTTTTTGTTATCCCGCAATTATTTCAAGTTCAAAGAACCAGAGCTCCCTCGTTTTAGGTGTATATGTGAGGATTGTAATTTTCCTATCACTAAGGCACCTAGATACTTTTGCAGAATAAGCATACGAAAACATTCAAATTCAACTTTTGTATATAGGATAAGTGCTGGAATTTTGAATTTGATTTGAAGCTTGATTGTTGGATGCTGTCTTATCAGGTATTAGTCATTTTTTTTATGTTGAATAAATTAGTTTTTGAGTTAGACATCAATATTCAGTTTAAATAAGAAATATCCCTATGAAGACTTCGGGATTCACTTGGCTAATTCCATGCAAGTAATTAAATTGACATATTGGAAGAGGATTGAGGGCTGATCGGACACTTGTAATCTGCCTAAGTTCTCTCATTTAGTGGCTGATTTAAAGAGTCATATATGTGACTTAGCTGATACCTGAGATTGCTGACTTCATTTTCATTTAGCTATCAAGGTGGTTCTTGGTCTCATTTATAGAACGTATATCCTTCATTCAAATATCCTTTGGGACTGGGAGACGAGACTTGGGGCCTTGCTTGACTTGGATCAGAAAACAAGATAGAAATAGTTGCTGTATAAATGAATGGGATATTGGGAAAGTAATAGCCCTAGATTATTACTTAAGCTTGTTATTGTGATTGACCATCACAAGTCACTCTTAAAATCTTTTTGTGCTCCCTCTGTGTAAATTCTGCACATACTTATAGTTCCCATATCTTGGTGATGTGAGGCCTGGGTTTCCAAAATCCGATTACACTGTTGTATTATCCCATACTAGATAGTTGGTTTTAGTAGAGAGAAAGCCTGATGTACTTGTGCAAATAGCATACCGCAAGATGGAGCAATCAGTCTGTTTTGCAATGTTATGGGCTTTCTTTCAAGGTCATCTTCCGTTTTGTGTTTTTCTATGGGCATCCGCGCTATACTAGACAGAGACTAATTTCTAACTCAGAGATATCATCTTGAAGCCTTTGGGGTATTTTCTTTACATAATCTTTTCCAAGATTCCTACAGAAGTTATCATATAGGATTCATATAGAAGATTGAAATTAGGGAAAGCATGGTTGATTGAACTATACGTGAAGAATTTATTGATACTCCTCATCTTGGTTACTGATCATTTGGCTTTACTGTTGAAGCACTTGATATTGTCATCTTAATTTTGATACTGTGTCAAAATTCATAATATTATTCTGAACTGAGAGAATGTAACCATTCTTGGATCAGGTTGAGTTGTTCAAACATCCACATTTACTGCTGCTGCAAGTAAGAAATTCCATCTTTAAACTCCCTGGTGGTCGCCTAAGACCTGGTGAATCAGGTAAGGGATCAAGCTGTTAAAAAATCAAATAGAAGCTAAAAAGTTAAGGCATTATCTGGGGCTAAGATCCCCAAGCTTTTTGCTAAAGTCAGGGATTTCTGAATTTCCAGATATTGATGGATTAAATCGGAAGTTGGCAAGGAAGCTTTATGTTGGTGAAGATGGGGATGGGCCTGAATGGGAGGTATTAAACTTGTATATTTTCCTTTGTATACCTTACAGCATATAGAGATGCTGAAATCTATCTTACTTGATCTAGGTGGGCGAATGCCTTGGAATGTGGTGGAGACCTGATTTTGAAAATCTGCTGTATCCCTACTTGCCACCTAATGTGAAGAGTCCAAAGGTACATTATTCAAATGCTTCTCGAACAAGCTGTGATCGAAAATTTCTCATTCTCTTAAATCTTTCTAACGCAGGAGTGCACAAAACTCTAACTTGTGAAGCTACCAGAGACACGAAAGTTCATTGTGCCTAAGAATCAGAAGCTGCTTGCTGTTCCATTGTGCCAAATTCATGAAAATCACAAGGTATGGATTTCAACCAGTCATGGAAAATATATGGTCTGTTTGAGTATTCCTTCTTGTACGCTTGCAATACATTCTAGACTCAAATTTCTTGGTAATGATTGATAATTTGATATCAGCTTGTGTGTGACTGGCCTGCTTTAGGCACCACACTTTTATATACCTTCAATTCAATGCCTAACCAATCGACGTAGGACTCTCTTAATACCCCCCCGCCAAAAAAAACAAAAGGAAAGGAGTTATGTGCTTATCAAACTGATTGGTTGTGTTTGTATTCCATATATATTGGATGGACATTCATGCTAAGATGAGATGCAACACTTTTAAGCTTGACATTAACTCACATTGATTTTGTTTTTCTGGTGGGATCTCATGTTGATGTGCCTGTGCCTTACGAAAATCTTGTATTTTGGGGACAATTTAAGTGGATTTTTTTGAGTTGATTGATGATTGGGTTGCTGCTTTTGTTTGGGTACATTGCAGACATATGGGACAATCATATCAGGCGTCCCCCAGCTTCTGTCAAAATTTTCTTTCAACATGATCGACTCTTGAATGAAATAGCTGACTCACCAGTAACTGCTCATTTGGTTCCGTGCCAGGGCTTGTACGCAACACACACACTAGATTACTATCATTATAAACTAAATCTTATATTTAGAACCGGATAAAGTATATTATATACCGATGTGTATAATAGAGTGATGTTGTAAGTTGACAACAGATTCATGTATATCATATATGGTTCAATCCACAGTAGTATATTTTTCTTTTCCTCCTTGGCCAGAGTTCGTAGCTCATGAATGGTATCAGTTGGGATCATTTTGCTCTTTATTTTTTAGGTAATTTTTGTCAGGATGGCTAAGTGTAGTTTTTTTTAATAGGGGACTGGATATGGAAATTAAATCAAAGTTATGCTGTCTTTTTTTTTTTAACCCACTCGGTTTACTGAAGCTTTACTCTGACCAAATTAGGATCCGACTCATATAGTGCACTTTTTTTTATACTTGTTTTATTTATAAGTGTTCTCTCTCTCTATGTAGGTATATGTGTGTATATATTGTAATGCGTTATAAAAATTTTATTAATATTTTTAATGGGCATTGAGTTTTTTTGTGTGCATATTTTAATATAGATTAAACATAAAAAAATATCATCTTCAATAAAATTTTACGGCTGTTATCTGCATGAACATTTAGAAGTTTAAAAAAAGAAGATATTATTAAAACATAAAAATAAAATATATAAAGAAGAGTCGATGAATTAAGGAAAAAAATTACATAAAGCTCGAGAGAAATGAAGTTACTAAATTACTGCCAGTATTAATAAACGATTCTTTTTATTATTGCATGCCAAATAACAGTCAGTTCACGTGTCTTCCCTTCGGCTCAGCTTATTTCTTTGACCACGATCGCCTTTTCCCAAGACACGTGCTTCCTTCTACAGCTTTTTAACTTTTTTTATTATTTAATTGAGTTTTTCTTTTTGTTAATTTCTTCTCTAATCAAATTGGTTGTTAGGCATACCTACCAACCGCGTCACTATAAGCACCATATAATATGAATTATAAGGAAATATCCTTACATTATTATTCTTATTAGGGTTTGTTTGGAAGTCTTTTTCAGAATAACTTTTATGAATTTTAAGGTAAAGCTTTTGTTTTAAAAATGTGATTGTGTTTGGTATTTTGGCTTTTACGGATTCTAAAGCAAAAGGTAGATAGAAAAGGGGAAAGAGAAAGAAAGAAAAAGTAGAAAAGAGAAAATTTATTAGAAGAGATGGTGTAATTTGATAAGAAAATAGCTTTTCAAAACATACTTTTTAAACCGAGGTTTTATATCAAAAATATATTTTCTAAAAAATGTGAATATTTGGATAAAACCTAGGTTTTGAAGTAAAATCTAGGTTTTAAAATCAAACCTAAGTTATGAAAAGTAAAACCAAACATGCTCTTATATAATCAAAATTTTTCAAAAAAAAATGAAAATCATTCGCAATATATATAGATATATTTACAATTTAGACACAATTTTTTAATATTTAATCTAATTTAGCGGAAATATTGAGAGAATTCTATTTTTACATAATATATATTGAAATGTATCAACTGAAAATCCATGCATTGCTAGCTCATGAAGATATATATTTGTGACAAATCATTGGTGGAATTCACCTTTCTCAATATACATAAAATTATATAATTCATAATATGCATAAAATAATATCACTCATATTTTATACCTAATATAAGAAAACATATAAATTGGTAGAAGCTAAATAACTCAAACCACAATATTGTTTATAAGTTAAACACTTCATCATCATATTCTTACGATATTTGCATTACGTTCATGCATTACACTGACTTTGAGAAATTCATAAACTATAAAAAAGTGTAACTTTGTTCATTGTGTGTGTGTGTATATATATATATATTTCATGTATAAATAAATACTGTATGGATAAATAGTAGGAGTTAAATGGATTTTTAACCTTTTGAAACATAAAAAAATATTCTTCTTAAATGTCTCTAATAACAAACAAGCTCTATCTAAATAAATTTATTAATTAAATAATTTATATAGATTCATTATCCATATGATTGGAACTTGGTTGAAAGGGTAGTCCTTCAGCTTCATCTAAGGCTCGATGCTGGTGGTATACTTCCCACCAATTTATAATATAACATTCTATATTTGATATAATAGCCTGTTGAATAATTTTTAGGGTGATTAAAGAATTTAAATAAATTACTTAATTATAAGATATATTTTAAAATAATTATGTGTATAACTAAATTACATATCATTTCATAAGTTAGGTTAATTAGTTTAAAGAAAAATAATAAATAGATCAGTTAATTATCTTCTTTAATATCTTTCATAAAATCAACTGATTTTATACTAAGAATATGGGGTATTATAACCCATTTTCAATCTCAACATAAATTAATTAAGAAATAATAGTTAGCTTGTTAATATGTTTTAAGTTAACTTTTTTAGACTTTATATGTTTTGAAGGAGAGACACAATTACAAGGAGTCGCATCTAAGTATTGATTACATGTACAAAATTGATAAATAAGTATTTATTATCTTATAATTAACTTGTACCCTCTATTTTTCTTTGGTATATAGTATAAATTATTTTTAAAAGGATTCTTTGATCAACAATATAATATAAGTTACCATATAATTACTGTTTAAATGCTTTTTTTTTGGTATTTTTGCTTTTAAATCATTTTGATATGGATAAAGTTATAAAATTTTCAATTTGAACGAATTTAACGAGTTAACAACTATTTATATTTATTAGGTAAAATAATTTAATGGGTGTGAGAAAATATTACCAAACAATTATATTAAATAGACTGGAGGAGGGAGTATCTATACTAAATATCCCAGAGAAAACCAACGAATATACTTGAATTTGATCAAGATCAGCGAATATACTGGAATCTCCCCGGTCAACACACGCACGCACACGGATATTACCATCCTTCTTTATAAAAAGCAATTAACTTTTCTTATTGGCTGGTTAGTATAAAAACCACTTTGATTTTTTTTTAAGATTACGAAAGTTAATTAATAGCGATATTTGTAATCTTTATTTAAATTAATTTATCTATATTATAAACTAATATAAAGGGTTAATGACTCAAGGTATATCCAGCATCTTAACATATTTTACTATGCTTATCCACTACTTTAAAATACATTTTAATTTATCCAATACTATAAAGTATTTTTTTACGCACAACCAAGAACCTTGAATTGTTTTTGTCAGGTGCCTCTACAACCTTAAAATATTACTTTGTACATTTAAATCCAATTCATAAAAAATACGCTAAGGTGTTGGACACAGATAAAGGAATACTTGTAGGAACTGCTGAGTGCACATGAGAAAATATTTCAAAGAGTGGGATGCATATTAATCTTATAATTCAATCATATATATATATATATAAAACTAACTTCTTATAATTAAGTTTGTTAAGTGTTGTATTAACATTGAGAAAGTCAACTGTAAGTTAAAGAAATGGAAGTCAACCGAGCCTAGTGCGTGTGGGTGTACAGGGGTATCTACACAGTACACCCGCACGCATTTGAATTGAAATTCGTCTGCAGTGTTTACTAGGTTTATAGTGGAGTGATGAAGCAGGAGGAGGAGTTATAGCAAAAAGGTGGGAGTCAAACGCGTTGGTAAGAAAGCGAGTAGTCTGAAAAGTCAGATATCTTTCATATTAAAAAAGTCTCACTCTCTTCTTTATTTCTCTACTTTCCAGGTCGTCAATGGTGACTGCTCTTTCACTAACCAATCCCGTTTCAGTTTATCATCTCTCATCAAGCTCTTGTTATTTTAACATAAAATATTGCTCCAGTCATAAATAGTTACATTACACAAACGCATATAAATCATATCGATCTTTCTCTTAGCCATCAACACACCAAAGTCTCTCTACCACTGGGCGAAGAGAAGACAGCAAGAGCTGGCGAAACTCATCAGAAAACCTGTGATCATGAATAAAGGAAGCTTATGCCAGAATCTCAAACTCATTCTTCCTGCGCCTGATCAAGTTTCTTTCGCCAAGTTCTTGTAAGTCTTTCTTTGGGTGTGGTAATTTTATCTCTCTATACGTGAAAGAATGTGTTCGTATTGTGTCTCAATTTTTTGTCGGATTGGAGTGATCGGTACATAACTGTTTGCATAAGGTAGGACTGAGAGCGGGACCTTCAGGGAAGGGGACCTTCTGGTCAACAAGTATGGCGTTCGAATTATATCTCAGAATGAAGTTGATGTAAGATGTTTCTCCCTCGACCTTTCCCCCTTCGTCTGATTCGAACGCCACATAATGTCAATTTTCTGTGTTCTACTTTATTTTCTAGCCATACTTTGTTCTGTGTTCCATTTTATTTTCTAGCCAGACTTGGGGCAATGGTTTTAATTCAATCATTGAACACTTACCTTTTCCAGCATTTTTGTGTGAATCGTCACTTGTCCACACACACACACACACCACCTGTTGTTCGATTGTCATATTAGTTTCAATGGACTAACATGTCTATCTTAGCAAACTGTAAAATGAACTTAAGGGAAACCATCAATGTGCCACCATATGTTACAATATCACCTATGCAAATATTTGGTGAAAATTTTTCTTTTATCTAACAGATTTTGACGCTGTCTGATTTTTTTTTTGCCCCTTGTGGTTTAACATATTTGCTGTTGATATCATCAGCCACCCTCTATCAGGCCACTAGAAAACCAGTTAAGTTTAGAAGACCTAGACGCGATCAAAGTGGTTGGAAAGGGAAGCGGTGGTATAGTGCAATTGGTGCAACACAAATGGACTAATCAGTTTTTTGCATTGAAGGTATACTTTCTGGCTGCCTTGGATAACCTTGCTAGAAATTTCATCTCCTGTTCTCTGCTCTTTCCTAGTTTCTGGTTAATTGTTCTTTTTGTGCTGGAATCTTCTTCCAAGCATCATTATTTTCGAAGGTAATTTAGTTCTCATTCTTCATGTTTTTTCTGGCCCCCTAAAATTAAGCACTCAAATCTCTAGTATCTTCAGCCTGCTTCAGTTAGTGTGATGTTTAGCACTTGTTTTCTCCCTGCAATTTCAGTGTAATATAAGAGCACATACCTTAAGTCTTCGAAATATTGTTTATATTGACAGTGTACAATTCATACGAAAACGTTTGTTTAGTTTTTACTGATAACTTGTTGCAGTACATTCTTGTTCCTTATGTCAGACACATTTCCTTACCCAAGATTTAACGTTTTGACATCTCTGAACATGATTGGGATATAAATATTTTTCTTGCAAAACTTCTCCTTGCTATGCTGTGATGGTGTCTCTCAGTCATATCATTTTATCCATTATTTGTGATCATGTCTCCTCCATTTAGGTAATTCAAGTGACTATTGACGAGTCTATGCGCAAGCATATAGCACAAGAGCTGAAAATTAATCAATCAGCTCAGTGTCCCTATGTTGTTGTCTGTTACCATTCCTTGTATGAAAATGGTGTTATATCAATCATCTTAGAGTACATGGATGGAGGGTCTCTGGAAGATTTTCTGAAGAAAGTGAAATCAATTCCAGAGGCATATCTTGCTGCCATTTGCAAGCAGGTTAGGAGTAAAGATAATATTACATTTTTACACATTAGTTATTTTACTGAATATCAAATAAGACCTTTGTTTTTTTCTTTTTTCCCTTTCAATGTAGGTGCTGAAGGGTTTAATGTATCTTCACCATGAAAAACATATTATTCACAGGGACTTGAAGCCTTCCAATTTGTTGATAAACCATAGAGGGGAAGTAAAGATCACCGACTTCGGTGTCAGTGCAATAATGGAAAGTACATCTGGTCAAGCTAACACTTTCATTGGAACACGCATCTATATGTCTGTGAGTAAATTATTGATGTTTATATATCATTCTCCTCCGAACATATTAGGATACTGCTAGTTCTTGGATATGACTTTGTTCATTCTCCTTGATTCACAGCCTGAGAGACTCGATGGATCCCAGCGTGGCTACAACTACAAATGTGACATATGGAGTTTGGGACTGATATTGCTTGAGTGTGCTACAGGGAGGTTTCCGTACACACCACCGGATCAAGGAGAAAGCTGGGAAAATGTTTTTCAGCTTATTGAAACTGTTGTTGAAGCTCCTACTCCCTGTGCTCCACCTGATCAATGTTCTTCAGAGTTCTGTTCATTTATATCAGCATGGTAAATATGAAGTTTCTTTGTGTAAAATCTCTAGAATCTTGACCTGCCAAAACTATGGAAACAGGAGGGGGGGGCTTTAAAATTTTCTTTCACTGCTTGCATATTTTGTTTCTGATTCTTATTTTTCTATATCCTATATGTTTAGTTTGCAGAAAAATCCAAAGGATAGATTGTCAGCCCAAGAACTTCTGGTATGCATAAATCTCATTTATACCATTATACCCTGTATTAAAGATAATGCATAAGACTATTCTCTATTCAGTTGCCATTCTAATATAATATCGAATTTGAAACCCAGAGACATCCATTTATCGATATGTATGAGGACTTGGATGTGGATCTTTCGACTTACTTCTCCAACGCAGGATCACCCCTTGCTACTTTATAAAACTTGCTAGGTTTGTTTTACCTTTAATCATAAACTACTTTCTGACTTGATGGTAAATGCATGTCCTTTTTCTCTGCTTTAAGTATAAATTGTATTATTGAATGGATAGTGTAATTTTATAGTTACTACATCCCACAACGCTGACTTGGTCTTTCAAGCTGAATTACACCTGATGCCTTGGGCTTGATCACGCATCCTCCCTAAATCACGCACTTACTATGTAAACTATAAAAATCCTTCTTAGGCACTAAAACAGTATATGGCCGAAGAATTTTCATTTAAGAAAAAGCTATTGTGTTGGAAGCTAGCTGCATTAGGTTGTTTGGGAGGAAGAGAAATTCTTTTGGGAGCCAATATCGTCCATTTGCTGATTGGTTTTGACATGCATTTAGTGAGAGAGAGTAATATAAAGGAAACATGATTGTATGTGAAATTCATATCCCTCCATCTTTATCTGAATATATATATATATATATATATAATACAAATGACTGGTATGAACGATTGATCTGATTTTGCATGCAACTTTTCCCTGCTAAATATTTCTTGGTACTCGGAGTGTCTTTGAAAATTTGATATTGCTTGACACTGGAATTCATTGAACTCTATGCTAGTACAATCACAACCTGTAATATTAACTGTACTTTCAAATCCTTTCTGTGTAGATTCACTGAATGTTTGGAGAATGAGGATCGGTTTATGAATGAGGATTTTATTTTATGTTTAGTGATTGAGGCTCCAGAATTTGAAGAGCGATTCTTGAAGATGCAAGTGCCATGAGATCTGCAATGATTGGCAATTCACGCTGACCCTCAATTGCTGACGTTTAGTATTAGGGTCCAACTTTGAAGAAAAATTTATGGGATTAAATAATTGTACTGGTTACTTGCCTTGTATACAGATTATATGGGTTACTGTAAAATATTACACGAGATGGAAAATTCTGTCAGTTTGTTGCAGAGGCATGAATCAATTTCGCATTCAGAGGTTTTTGAAATTATTATGCTGTAGATAGTAGTTTTCTAGTGTTAGATGAGAAAAATAAATATTCTAAAATTCTCATTCTCATTAATGTACCCTAATAGGGTATTTATACATTTAGAGAGATATACATAATCATAATCATATCTCTAATATATCTCACTAATCATATCCCCAATATATCTCAATGACATCAATACTAATCATATCCTTTGTATATCTAACTAATCATATTCCTAATATATCTCAACATTCCCGCTCAAGTTGGAGCGTAGATATTAATCAAGTCCAACTTGTTACAAAGGTAGTTGACCCGTTTTAGATTTAATAGAATAAAGATCCCAAACATCAAAATGAACTAATTCAAAAGAGAACGTAGCCCGTTTATTGACTCTAGACCAATCTAATGATGATAAATGACTAAACTGAGGATAAATACTCTTCAAAGATGTCAAAGATAAATGACCTAAACGCGATGCACCACCAAAACAAGCAACTGAATGCCGATAATCAAGGAAGTAATCTCTGTTCCCGGCACAAGAAAGGGTCTAACCAAGGACCAAGCAAAATGATGAAAGTACCGGAAACAAAAGAAACCGCTGGAGCTACACCAAGAGCCAGCCAAGGACATAAACAGAAACCGCTGGAGCTACACCAGGAGCCAGCTAAAGACAAGACAGAAACGCTGGAACTTCAACAGGAGCCAGCCAAAGACAAAACAGAACATAAAGAGCCCATAGATAAAAACTTCAAACCAATATGCGAAACCACTAGGGGAAGGACGGAAATGAGGAGACGAAGACGGAAAGGTAGAGCGCCGTCGAAAAATCGTAGGAAAACGGCATCACGCGCCGGCACGTGAAACATCGGTGGAACTTCAGACAACGAGTGTGGATTCCGCGCTCACCAGACGGTGACGGAGCTCAGAGGAAACGCCGATCCGATCCTTCTCGTCCTCCCTGCGTGGCGCGTGTGATGAAAGGAGGTGAACTCTGGATAGATCTGGGACGAGCACAAACTGATGCCATATGAGATGAGACAGAGGCAAGTACAGCAGCACAACCTTCATCCGATCCAACGTACCCTTCATACGAATAAAAAATCCCACTAACTAAAAAAACCCTAGCAGTTGACAGTCACTATAACGAGGAAAAAGGAAAGAAACGCCGAAAACCTCGATGGAATTACATCTTCTAACCCGGCTCTGATACTATGTTAGATGAGAAAAATAAATATTCTAAAATTCTCATTCTCATTGATATACCCTAATAGGGTATTTATACATCTAGAGAGATATGCATAATAATCCTATCCCTAATATATCTCAATGACATCAATACTAATCATATCCTTAATATATCTCAACATCTAGATTCGCTTCGAGATTAAATGCTCCATCAAGTGATAATTGGGATGCTCTTTTGTTAATTTTACAAAAATTATGTTTTGTTATGACCAATGATCACAAACCTCTGATCAACACAGAATTACACTTGAATATGGAAATAAAAACTAAAACACATTACATTTATACATAAAACAATCACTGTTACACCGATGAAGGGAGGCTAATACAACTCACATGCACTCACAGAAATACACTAAAATAGACTAATACTAATACAGACACAATCAAATAGAATATCATGAAGAAAGACCACTTTCCTCCACCCCAACCAATCTTTCAAGAGGATTGGCTCTCTCCACTTCAAACCCTTATCACTCTTTTCTCAAAATTCTTCTCTCTTCTCCTGCTGAACCAAATGGAAGATTTATAGATCTAAAATATGATTCTCATAATTCCCAACTTAACCCTCTAGTAGACTTTAACCAAGCCACTCTTAACTACCCCATTTTCGGTTTCTTTAAATTAACAAGTCAGTTCAGACCAACAAAAAGTAACTTTTCCCTTTCATGTATTCTCCTAAGTTTCCCAGAAAGGGTCCTAACATATTTTGAATAACTTTTATAATTACGTGCTTATGGGCCAAAAGAAACAGCTTTCGGATTCCATTTCTTCTTCTTATTTGAACCTCCTCATAACTTTTCAAAATATTATTCAAATAAATTTATGCCAAATTCATTATTTTATAAAAGCTAATCCAAACATAAATTATGTTACAGTAAATGACTTTTATCCCAACTTCAGTTTGTACAAGTCATATGTAATAAAAGTCACTTTTGCTAACACTAATCCAAATAAGCATCAAGTCTTTGCTTTGATCAGTTGTGTTGCTAATTGGTTTTTGTTATTAATAATTGTCTGAAGAAAGAAATAGGTTTAATATTCTGTTGGAAGTTATAAGACGGATATGTTGTCTAAAAATTATCCATTCCCACTGCAAATATTTGTACATATAGGTGGCTTAGCCCCGGTATAAAAATGAGGGGCTACATATGCTACCAACAAATGTAGACAAGGTTTCTATTAAAAAAAAGAAATTAATAGAATAAACTAATTATGAATATATATGGAATTATGTGCTTTGAATAGTTATATGAAAAGAACTCTTCAAGATATTGAGTGCTTTTTTGTTTCCATTATAAGATATACTTTGAGATTCTCATTCTATTTACTTATTGAGTGATGTTACTTTAAGTTCAACCCTCCGGAAGTTTTAAGTTTTTTTACCGTTGGACTTGTATCTTTCTTTGAAGAGTTCATAAAAGTCAGATGATATAATGCAAATTATCTTCACAAAGATACAAATCCAATAGTGAAATAACATTTAACTAACCTCTAGGAAGGCGACACCTTCAATAGCGACACCCTTTTCAATCAGTAATATGAGAATCCCAAGGCTAGTTTCGTACAAAATGGGAATGGGAGTAAAAAGAAAAGGAAGGAAGAATGAGAAAGCTCTCTCCCATAAACATAGGAATTAAGCTCTTTAATTTTTTTCCAACAAGAAAACCACATTGTTTTCTACGAAATACGACTAAAAATACTTTCTAGCATCTTTTCACCTTTCCTCAAATCCCATTCCCATATACTAAACGCAGCCTTGAAGTAAATCTAACAACGAAAATGCTCAACCTCTTTAAAAAAGAGGAACTCTCCATATTCCCACATGTTTAATGCAGGATCCATTTTTGACATATGTTTTTATGTATTCATCATTAGTTGATTCCACTTACCTATCATCTTTTCACAAGATGATAAATTGCTTACGACCTTGTCTTAAATTTTCTTTGTGCCTTCAAGTCTACCACAATAACAGATATGTTATCTTTACTTCCCCTTTGAAGGGCAAGTCTAGATAGATACTCAGCAGCAAACTGAGCTGCAGGATCAAGTCCCTGTTCTTCTTGTTCAGCAGATCCGTTGTTGTTGTTGCCATTGCCATACTTTTTGTGCCAAAGTAGGATCCTGTATCTTGCAGCCTCGCAGGCTTCTTCATTTGTCATGACATCCCATAGACCATCACTGGCAAGAATAAGGCACTCATCATTTTTCTCTCTTAGGATAAACTGTAGTTCTGGTTCAGGAATTATCCATGGTTTCAAATATCTGTCACCTGGTGGAAAGGAGAGAAAATTAAACTAAATCTACATGAGCGGAATGAAAAAACCAATATGAACAAGGCACTGGGGATTGCTAATCTATCCATTGAAGGGAGATTCCAATTCACTGCTACTGAGGCCAAAAGGTTGTCTTCTGTTAATCTTTTCTTTCTTTATTTTACGGAAGTTACAAGTAATTTTCTTCAAACTTGATATGGATCCTGACATGTGATTTTCCTTCTGAATAACAACAATTCCACATAAATATGCAACCACATGATATCAAATCTAAAGAATAACAAGTTGAAAAAATTCACAGGATAATCGAAACTAGCATACCTATGGACCTTGACACTGCCAAAACCCCAAGAACTCTGTACCCATTCCACTGAATGACCCTTCCTCCTGCAGCTTCTATTCTTGCCCACTCATCTTCCCTATTTGGCTGTAAACCATATAAAAGAGAAATTAATCAGACAATGTCAGCTTCCAGAGCAAGTCCTACAAACAATTCTCAATTTCTCAAGAAATTGAAACGTTGAGAAAGGCACGTGTATTGAAGGAATTTTTAACTACTCCATAGGTATCATGATGATTGTACCTCAGAAATTCCAAACTAAATCCTTTCCATTCATGTATTCATGCATTAGGAGAGAGAGTGATAAGGGAGAATATGGTTGGGAGTGGGATCTACGTCTTATAATTACACTTACGCACTATTTTCTCTCTATCTTCAAATTCATTATCTATATCATTTTTGTGAATATAGAGAATCCAAATTCGACAATATGTCTCTCACACTGTTAATTTCTTAAATATTTGTAGAAGTATAAAGTTGTGCTCTACTTTATGGTCAGCGGACAACGGAATGGCTTCTTTTCCGCGGCACAAGACAGCTCTTGAATCTCCACAATTTGCAACTATTATGTGGGTTTGACTTAAAATGGCAACCACAGCAGTAGAACCAACAGTTTCAGGCGCAAGAGGTTCAGAACCAGATTCAGATGCATGATTGTTGTCTTCATCATTAGCTGCAATTTTTCCATCAACCTCATCATCAACTCTCTGAAAACACTTGCACAGTGCTTTCCTCCAGTGCTCCTGCCAATTTGCTCCCAAGCTTGTTCCTGCAGCCTCTATCTCCTCAATCAACACTGAATGGAGACGTTCCCGGCAGTAATTAGCAACCTGTGAATAGAACAATTCCCTCTCAGTATTTTTCTTTCTGAATTCCAGTGAAGTTATATTAGTATGAAATCAGCATGGACCCAACCCATGTTTATCCCCTTATTGAACCTCTAATGATGATCCCAAATCACGTTTTGTTTAGCCTACTCATGTCCAACACATGGAAATCCATTGGACTTTGACTCAGACCGGGGTTTGCGTCAGGGTAAATATATACAGAGAAGAAAAGAAGTATTCCATTCTTTTGTGCCATTCTCATCATTAAATGAAAGGTATATTATTGTAAAGACCTCAATTTCCTTAAACCCATTTGATCATAGCTCTGTATATTATTTTTTTAAAATCGAAAAGAATAGCATCAATTAAATGAATTAGCTTCTGTAAACCAGAGCATTGGTATCAATAAAAGAACAGTAATATTAAGGCATACCTGGCAGCCCCCATGTCCATCATAGACACCAAAGAAGTGAGCTTCTGAGTAATTTGGGTTTTCAGCCACGTGATTTTCCATTGGCATCTGTGAAGAGACTTGGAAGAGTTGAGGCTCAACTGCAATAGCATCTTCCATCTCATCTCTCCTTCCACAGATTGATGAAAATCCCCAAAGGGCCCTACCATTCATGTCTAATACATTTTGGTAGCTCCTGCAAATTTTTTCCTCTAACATGGCAGGAAGAGAATCTGATGGTTTAGCATCACATCCATCTGATCCACTGCCATCATGAATCTCAATATCCATTTCAACAGAGACCATTTTCTGCCCTGGCTTTAGTACTATATCATCTTCTTCAAGCTGGATGGAACTAATTGGTGGATCAATCACAGAACAACAATTAGTCCTCAGAGTTGAAGATTGGTCCCCACCAGCAAGAGATTGAGAGATTGAATCATTTGAACATTGAAAATCAACTTCCTTGCTTTTCTGATTATTGGTATCATTCCCAACCCGATTTCTGTCACATCCAACATGATTCTCCTTTTTGTCGGCAGATACAGTACTCTGATGCTGTGAACTTAAACAACCCCTTTGATTTTCACAATCCTCCACTGCAGGATTCAATATCAAAGCTGCTGCTGTATTAGCCATAAGCTTCAACCCAGGAGATATCTCCATGCTGGTTGTTGTTACTGATGACTCCTGAGTCAACTTCCCAAGTGTAAATGGCACGGCAACAGTAGAAGATATTTCCTCCATAGCCTCCTTGCTTTGCCTTGTAGCAATAACCTTTATCCTCTCAGTACTTGTAGGATTCTACAATAATCTGCCAGCCTTTTACCTACCTTTTTCCCATCCTTTTTCTTAAGCCTCTTTTAATAGAACATGGGGTTCACTCCGACAAAGAAACAAACACCTAGACGGCAAGAAATTAGAGTAGGAGCTTATAACGAAAGACACATTTAAAATTTCGTGATTTAAAGCACCAAAGTTTCAAAGAATTATTGTTGACACAGTGAAAGCTATACATGCTAGAAATAGAAAAAGGCCCTACAGAATTCTATTTTGAATTCCGACCACCCAAACAGTGGTGAACAAGTGAAGCTCCCAAAATCTGCCACTTCTACCTCCTTACCAAACCTCTGATTTCTGAAATGGCAAAAAGGAAAAGATGACTCAGGAGCTGAATCATTTAAAAAAATAGAAGGTTCACAAATACAAATGAGGTTATTGAGGAAGAAAAATTGTACAAGAAACCAGCAAAAGAATACAAACAAGAGGAAAAGTTCCCTCCATGTGAGGCAACCCACATCAACCATTGAAAACTTCTATGAGGTTTCTCCATTGAGCAACTTCCATCTGTCAATTACAAGTGAGGTCGCCACCCTCTTTGATAAGGACATTTTTGAAATTACAGAGATTTTTTTTCCTTTCTAATGGAGAAGTTGGTCTTATAAATTGTTTATTCTTTATTTTTAGAAGCATATAAAATCCCGTTTTTAAATTCATAAATTGTATTCTTATTCCTTCAATCTCAGTACCATTTACATCATTCAACAAAAAAAATTTTGAATAAACAAATTTAAACAATGCCTCTGTAATTAAAATATTAAAAAATCATGTTTAAACTTTAATTTTTATAATATAATTATGTATATATATATTTTTCAAAAACTTTAGCATGCTTTATTAATATTTAATTGCAGATTCACTGTTTAAATTTATTGAGTCATCATTTGTTCTTTATTGAAACCGACAGTATTAAGATTAAATGATTAAAAATACACTTTATAAATTTTGAGGACGAAGCTAAAATTTGGTAGAAATTTAAAAGCAGAACGTGTAGTTTAGCCTAAATCTCAAGAATATTTTAACATAAGAAAGAAAAGATCAAACTTTGGCATAAAGAAATCACCGAAACAAACAATAGGATTATGGTTCATGTCAACTCCCACACCGTCCATTATATTGGCCAGTTAAGCTAATTACGCCTAACATTTATTTTTTTAAACTCAAAGAAATTAATTAATCTTTCAAGTTAATCCCTTTGGGAGCAGGAAGATCATGTTCCATACATAAATTATTAAATATACAGACAAGTTAAAAATTGTTATTTATGACCCTTGTTTTGTTTTTTTTCTTTTCAGTCATACAACATAAAATTATCCAAGGTTTAAAAGGCATCAAAGGAGAATAATACTTCATTTAATTTATTTAAAAATTATAAGTATGGTGAACTATATTATTTATATGAAGTCCTTTGTTGCAGTGTGCACTAACATTTTTGTAGCATGGCACTAGAGGGGAAGGAAAATAATTATGAGGATTAAATTATTTTGCATATTTTTATCATAAAGTTTGGTAAAATTTGAAATAAGAGGAAAAATAAATAATTAATAAATCTTTCTTTGAAATCTCATAAGATTTCATTATAAACATTTTTCGACAATTTTTTACATTAGAAACTTCCTACTTATTTCAGGTATATATAAGTATACAATGTTAATTTTGGTATAAATATGTAAATAAATTTAGATAATTCATGTTTTATTTTGTTATTAAAAATATAATTTTTTTATTTGGATAAAATAAAATAATTAATAATTTTTGATCGATTGTAAGAAAATAGTAATTCTAATGTCCAAATTATCATTAGGGAAAATCCTAATAAATCTAATTGAAATACATAAATTTTATGCCTACACTTTTATTAAATCCCTAATAAAGTATATAGACTTTATTTGGATTTTTTAAATTTTTTGATTTTACCTATATATCATTTTCTTTTTCTTTCTTTTTTGGTTTAACTCATTTTCTACTTGCTCTTTTTTTAACAAGACATTTTCTTCGGGTAAAATAAAAAAGACATTTTCTTCTTACTTTTTGTCTTCCCTTTATTTCTTAATTTGTGTTTGGAAGTGTGTATGGGCATAAGACAACTTCTCTGCATCATTATAATTAGTAAATTATTTATATGATTTGTTCTGTATTAAAAATAAATGAATAATTGAATAAAATAGTAAAAAAATAAAATAAAAACAAAATAGCAAAAAATTTGTATAACTTTTTATGACAAAATTTTTTTGTGAAAATTCAAGACGAAATAGCATTATTGACAAAACCTACACTTAATATTGCTGAAAGTCAACAAAAAAAAAACTAGACATTGAGATTCTAATGATTTAAAGAAGCATGGATCTCGGAATTGTAATAAAAAAAATAGTCATTTACCTACCTTCAATTTTCATTTTAAATTACATAAAGATATTACAATCTTTAACAACATTCAGAAATTTTTAATAAAACTGATAGATTTTATTAAGAATTTGATAAAAGTGTCAACTTAGAATTAGGATGGCTGCATTTTCCCCTATCAACATCATTATTCAATAAGAAAGAATGTAATTGTATAAAAATATTGGTAAATCAAATAGGGGTGTGACAGTTGGCGGGAATGACAGCTACGCTTTTGGGTTTGGTGTGAACAATCACGGTTCCTTGTCGCCACGTGTTCACTTAATCAGATCTCGCCGACCGACCATATCTCTTCCCTTCTACTTATTTTTAATTACGTATTTTCTAAATCATAATATCAAGTATTTGAGCAACCTACTAATTTATATTGAACACTTATGAGATTCTTTGGATGGCAATTTCTCTCATCAAATTTTAACGCCATTGCATATAAGGCTTGAAATTGAGATCCAATATATACCCGTGCAACTTATCAATCTAACCAAGTACTTATTGATCCCTTTTACTTATTATTATGCTCAAGGGTAAAGGGGCTTTGACAAAAAAATTAAAGGTAAAGGGATGAAACTAATCGAAAAATTTTGAGAATGTGCACTGGGCACAAGAAAATTATCGATGGATCATTTTGGATACAGAAATTTTAAAATGAGGCATTTTTGTTTAACCGTTAAAAATATTAACGTTGACCACTAGATTTAACTAATTTATCCATTACTGTGTCAAAGTTAACATTTTTAACGGTAGAATGAAAATATCCCATTTTAAAACTTCCGTACGAGATGATCCTGCAACTTCTATTTATCCAATATCCATTAGCAAAAACTTTTAAATTATTTTTATCCTTTTTCTAATAATAATGATGATGATGATGATGATGATAATAATAATAATAATAATAATAAAGTATTAATATCGTCACAATTTATGCATATGCTAGGCCCTAGAATGTTCTCACAACTTTTGATGGACCTACATATTATATAAACTACTCCGGTCTTATAAAAGAATTGAGTGTCTTTATTGTTATTATAAGTTAAAATATTAATTATATTTCTTAAAACTAATCTTAATTAAATTTTAATACATTTTTTCCCAAGACTTACGTACTTCATGACTTCATAATCTTAAACATGGGTAAAATTAATTTTTTTAAAAAATAAATTTAACAACTTAATGATCTCCTCTTCTTGATTCTGATAAATGATCAGAGTTGCTTTAT
>JANTPZ010086027.1:0-13618 GCA_025593235.1 Vachellia pachyceras
AGGTTTCAAATCGAGGTTTTGTAACCAGAATAGATTTTGGAAAAAAATTTTGTTTAAAAAAACTCGATTTTAAGGTAAAACCTAGATTTTGAAACTAAACCTAAGTTTCAGTTTCCAAACAAGCGTAAAATGGAATTAATAAATTGGGCTTTTATGATATACAATTAACCATCAACTCGAAAATCCATGATTGAGTCAATCATATTAGTATTATTTTTATTTTATTAATTATGTTTGATGTAAGCAACAAGTTAGAATGTTCTCTCATGCTAAAATATCATTTAGGGCTTCCAGCCACATGGAAACCGAGAATTATAAAATAAAAGTGAGTCAATATTTAAAAAATTAGATTGAGTTATATCTCATGAGAAACAACTTTAATCGGTGGGACGAGATGAGGATGCAGGGGGTGATATGGTGAGGGCAAAAGCAGGGGAGCATTTCCGGATTCTCCAAGAGCGTTTGCGTAAAGGGGTGTTTGTTTGTCACCACGTGATCAACGGCGTTGGGCTATTCAGAGACCTCCCTCGAAATCCACGCTTGGCTCCTCAAAAAAATTGCGGAAGAACTGGCGGTAAATACCATATCATTGGATGCGCACGATAAAACAGTAGAAAAGTATTTTTAGATAATTAGATGTAAATATATGAATGAGATTATCTAATTTTATCAAAAAATACTGTTGAATATGCGTTTAAGATATGCAAAAGTGATGTCAATACCCCATTATGGGCTTGTTTAGATAACCCATTGGGAGAACGAACACAGATTCTGAAGTAAATATGTAAGAGAAATTTTGTCTTAGTAAGCGCATGAATGGATGTTGGTTGCCAAATGGGCTAACTAAGCACAGGAATGGACGTTGGTTGCCCAAACGGGCTAACCAAACAAACCTTACGCTGTTTAAAGGATATAATTCATTAATTTAAAAAAATGCAGTAACAAAATTAACCTTTACTTTTTATATTTTTTATTTAAACAAATCATAGGGCTCCGGTTTCAAAAAATGATGCAATAATTTTGAATATAACAATTTATCTGTTATAAAAATAAAGAAAATTGAAGTGAGCAAGAAAAGAGAGAATTTAAGAGGAAGGAGAGTGATTTGTATTCATACTTGACCATTCAATGAGTATTATAAAGCCTACATTATAGGCATACGTTATCAAGAATAGAGTTGGTAAAGCGGGCCAGCCTGCGAGTTGCGGGCTGGCCAGTCCGCCAACTACATCTCTGGTGGCGGGCTGCAGAAATACAGCCCACACCGTTTCTGGAGGGTTGGCGAGCTATTTTTTTTGAAAAATTAAAATTTTATAGTTTTTTTAAATTTTTATCATAAGATTATATAGTCATATGATTCTTTTTCCATCAAAAAATTTTTAATAATAATTTTTTTACAAGTTTTCAAAAAATATCAATATTAATGTTTCTTTATAATTTTAAATACAGTATTATAGAAAGTTAATATGAAAAAAATAAGATATTTAATACTATTTTTTAATATATTAGGTATTATTTATCAAAAAATAGAATTTAATATTACTTTTTACTCTTATAAAAATTATTAAGATAGAAAAAGTAAAAATATATAAGATAAAATAATTAAAAAATTAAAAAAATAAAGGGGGCTGGCCCGCCAACCCGTATTACCTGCTATAATGAAGAATAATTTACACAAAATGAATTCACATAATTATATAATACGTAATATTTGAGTTATGAAATCAACGTTTCTGAAAGCCATTCATAAGAGAGTTTGAGGGATGTCATTATAGAGTTTGAGCATTTACAGGTTTTTCGTAACATTATGATGTTTTTCTTAATTTTATATGAATTAAAAACTATCAACTCGATAATCTTGCAAGCACAATATTATCTCGATATGAATGAACCCAAAGTTGGAAACCTATAATTAATAATGCAATTTCTTCATTGTAAATTTTTTTATAAAGAATATCATCACTTAACCCTGTAAATTTCAAATAAAAAGAATTAATAGTTGAAAAAATAAGGATAATTTACTTAACTAATCCCTTGTTTGGGAAAAGAGAAACAATAGAAGAGTTATATTAGAATAATTATTTATTTAGACGCACAAATATTTGGAGGCGGAGGGGAAAGAGAACCACGTATGTTAAAAAAATTATATTTACATAAGTAAAAATAAAATTTTTTTAATATATTTACTTCATAAATCGTAAGTCTTGAAAAAGTTACTTCTAATACTAAATAATCATGGGCACGAAAGACTTAGCCACATCAGCAAAAATGATAGTTATGGTCATCAGTCCATATCATCCAGAGCAATACCCAATCAATAAGACTACATCAGTAAAATTGACATTGTCAATGTTATGAAAGCATTTTAAACAGTGTTAAACTCTGATTGATGTCCTTTTAAAACTATATGGATTGACGGTTTCAAACAGACTAAACCATAAGGAACAAAAATACAACTTTAAAAATATAGGGACCAAAACCTAAATTAAACGAAACCATGAGAATGAAAAGTTAGTTTAACCCAAAATAAAATGTGTTTAAAAGTGTAAAGCTCTTTTATGTATAAAGTTTCTTTAGTAATGAATGAATGTAACAACTTGGTGTTGGCCAAAAAAAAAAGAATGTAACAACTTGGTTAAAAATAGTTAAATGTAATAAATAGGGGGCATGAAGTTTTTTTAAGGAATCAAAACTCTAGTACAAATAAAAATCCATAAATACAATTTTTTTATTTTATAGTAGTTTATATGTTGCTTAATTGGCATTCATATTGATCATAGCTAACATATCAAGAGTCAAGGGCTAGTATCAATAATTGATGAAACAATAAACATTAAATAAAAAATTATAAATATATAATTAAAAATCATAAAGAAATACCATCATGTATTTAAACATGAGAAATTGAGTTTGAGTTATTGGATTTGATGAAAGGACTTGACTATTTAAACATGAGATATTGAGATTGTAAGAATAAAAAAAAATCTTTTTGAAAAAATTGCCCTAATTTGGTTTCATGATGCTAAAACTGAACTCCATCAATTTTAAAAATACTTTAATGTAAATTTAGATAAATTTCTTTCACATACTTAATTTATGTCGTGTAAGATTACTCTCAAAAAGTTGATATGGCAAAGGTGAGTGAGTTGTGGAATCACATGACTTGGGAGGTGGATGTAGTGAGATGAATGAACATGAACATACAAGAATTGGTTAGAATGTTTATCAATAGTGATGAGCCCCAACCCCTTAAATATGGATAGTCCAGATTCAATTTTTTTATTTTTATGAAAAAAATTAGTATAATGGTATAAAATTTAAAATAAAATTAATTTATTAACTACCATATTTTCAAATAATCATTTTTATAAAAAAATTGCTAATTTGAAAAAAAAATTAAATCTGGACCGTTTAAAATCATAGATTGGGAGAACTCATTATTTTAATCAGCATCCTAACAAGTTCTACTGCCACTTTGACTTCCCATTGTCTTAAGTATTCCATTTCCTAGTGGCTGATCCAAAAATGTAGTAAACAAAACAAGATTATTTTCTAATACCACTAATAAGTACGTATTAACTTCATGACATATTAATGAAAAACTGTTTAAATTAATTAGTCATAATTATTCATGCAAACATGCCATTCACACACATCAAACTACCTAGCCATATTCCTAATAACACTTAAGTATAATATACGCGCGACAACTTTCTTAAATACATACTTAAAAAAAAATACTATTTAAGCATGACCAATGCATAATTATGCTATTTTAATAATCTTCTTATGTGAAATATATATTTAAAATAAAACTAGCTAGCCATTATTACTATAGTTAAAACATTCAACTGGAAATTAAATAATTTCATAAGAATATAAAAGTATCTCAGCATAACCGCAATATCATGTCGATAATACTCAAACCCCAGGAGTGAGATATATATATATATATATAAAGCATATAACACAAACCAAGAGACAGAGTGTTCTCATCAGATCATCATCACCAGCGCTAGTTAGCTTCTCTCGTTCTTGATCGGTTGCTCGCCCTAATTCTGATTTCGAACAGGGAAGAAACCGCCAAGGAAGAGGTTGGCCGGCCGAACAGTAGTGCTATTATTTGCAGGAGGGCTCTGTGCAGCCAAGTATATTGATCTTCCTGGAGCTGCCTCCTCCACCACACCCACCATGTGGTCTCTCATCATTTGATCTTCCAAGTTAGTCGCCCTTTGTTGAAAAGCCTCAAACAGCACATGATTAGCCATAGGATGCAAGTTCAGGTTGGGTCTCCATCGACAAGGAGGAGGAACAGCAACAGTAACATCACAATCCCTTTGAATCATAGACGAAGATGGTTCTCTCTGATCATTATTACGACCCACCACCACCAAGGCTCCACCAGATTCTGGCGGGGAAGTAGTAACAGATAAATGTTTCTGATCAGTACCGTTGGCTTCTATCCGTTCTCCACCAGCTGCTTCTACGTTTGATGCTACTTCTGCTACTGGAATCAAAGGAGAATCTCTAAGTGAAGAAGATGTTCCTGGGTGATGATTAGGACCAGATGCACCAGATTCTGGGGAAGCTATTGTAATCTCTGGGAGCAAAAGTTGTTGAGCGTTGGTTTCTATAGGTTCTCCTCCTCCTTCTCCATTTGATACTGCTGCTACTGGAACTGAACAAGAAGAAAGTGATCCTTGGTGATTTTGAACCAAAGGAGTAGATTCTATAGAAGTAGCTGGAACTTGCAGATGAGGCAAAACTTGCTGTGATGTAGCTTCTCCGTCTGATAATATTGCTGCTGCTTCTGGTGTTTGATCTACTGACTCTCCACCAGCTTCTCCTCCTTTTGGTACTGTTACAACTGCTGCTGGTACTGAACAAGAAGGTGATCTTTGGTGATTTTGAATCAAAAGACCAAATTCTGTAGAAGTAACAGATTTTTTTGGTGGAGGTAAAACTTGTACTATGGGTTCTCCGTCTGATATTGCTTTTGGATCTGGTGTCTGATTTACAGGTTCTCCACCAATTTCTTCTCCGTTTGATACTATTACTGCTGCTGCTGGAAATGAAGAAGAAGAAGATCCTTGGTGATGATTTGGAGCCAAAGGACTGGATTTTGTTGAAGTAACTGGAATCTGTGGCGGTGGAGGCAAAACATTTTGGGGTATGCCTTCTCCTCCTTCGTTTGATATTGCAGTTTCTTGTCTGTGCTCTAGAGGTTCATGATGAGTAAGAGTAGTAGGAGGAGGAGAGGGCAAGAGGAAGCCAGAAGTTTTAAGAATGGAATGCATCTTTTCAAGCTCTATTTGCCACCTCCATGAAAGAGCAAGAGAGGTTTTCTTGCAGAGCACAAGAATATATAGATTTGGATCTTCCAAAATGGTGTTCCAATTATCAGGACCATGTCTCCGAACACCAACCCACAGAGCATCAAGTTCCACACCAGACCATGGAATCTCTTTTATAGAAGCATTACGTTGAGCTGCCTCATTAGCAGCTGCATTAAAATAACACAACCTGTTAATTAATAACAGTCACACACACAGCCCCCACCGATCAAGATATCGTTTCTAAATATGTAGTAGTGGAAAAATTGTTACCTTTTATAGCTTCTAAATATTCTGGGGGAAGATTTGCACCATGTAAGACCATTGCGAGTTCTGGTTTTTGGATGATCTGCTGCTGCTGCTCATTTCTTTTCTTAGGTGGTCTTCCTCTGCGTCTAGGATGCAGGTTAACACTGCTTCAATAAAATATATAATTTTGTTAGTTATCGGGGTTAATATCATCACCAGTTTTCACAGTTTGATGAAATTTTTTATTTTGGACCCACTAGTTTTCAAGTCATGGATTTTAGTCCTCTTAAAGTTTTATAGTATCTTGGTCTGAGTTAACACTGGAGTGTAGGAACCAAAATTAAAATTATGACAAAGTACATAGATTAAAACGAAAATTTGTCTGATCCTCATACTTTTAATGAATTTTGATTTTGTATTTTATATTTCAACTGCATTAACTAAAAGTTAATTTCTTTAAAGTTAGACCAAATCTTTATGAAACTTTGAGGACAAAAAACCATGAATTAAAAAAGTTATAGGGATGAAACTCTAAATTTAATGAAACTGTAAGAATTAATAAAAAAGTTAATAAATATTTAATTCTTTTTTTGAAAGAATACAATATTTAATTCTTTAAATTTACTAATTTAACCTTATTTTGATTTTGATATTTCAAGTTTCATTTTATTTAAAACATCCATTCCTATAATCTAATTAGAATTTGGATCATTTTGTTCCTTATGAATCAAAACTATTATTAACTAGTTTTAAACTTGATGGACCAAAACCAAAATAATAACAAATTTGAGGGACTAAAGATTATACCAACCCTAGAGCTACTATTACGGCTTAGTTTATATATATATATATCTGCAAATATTTGTTAAATAAATAGAAACATGACCAGAACTACAAAAATATTAATAAGCTCTCACTTTTGATCTTTCTCAGCAGCTTGTGCTGAACCAACCCTCCTACCAGTCTTCCTAGCCGCACTTTGGTTTGTCTCTGCTCTTTTTCTGGGTCTTTGATGAACAAGTCAAAAAGAACGTGATTTACGTATATACAAGAGTTAAAAGGATCAATAAATTAATGGAAGATGATGAAGCAGGATATTTCAAGTACATATAAAAATGTGTACGTGTGTGTGTGAGTAATATGTAGTGTACCTAAGGACCAAACGCTTATCTGCATTGTTGTTGGTGTTGTGTTGGATAATAGTGCTACCAAAGCCATCATCATTACGAGCTGATGAAGTTTGTCCACGATTTGATAGCTTGGACTGCCATTTACGAAGCACACAATAATCATTAGACCAACTAAATAAATCAATACACACACACACATAAAATACTGCGCATATATAATATAACAACAGATGAATTGTTTATGGAAATCATTTAAAGACAGACATAGAAAAATGACACAGTAGACACAAGTTTTCACTGATTTAATTTTATACCAATGCAAGAAACTATCATAATTTAACTTGAAGATGCTACATTCTTATGGATAACAAATCATTTGATTAGAACCTTGAACTTAACAAAGTATTTAATATGGAACGGATTTGTAACATTTATTACCTGAAAAATGCCATTTAATGACGGAAAAATCCACCGATAAATGGCTATTTTTCATCAGAAAATTTCTATTTAGCGACGGAAAATATTAGTGACCTTTGTTTTAGTGATGAAAAATAACATGTTTCTGGTAGTGATTTTATCCAAAAGAAAACTAATTTTGTATAAAAGTCTTCAGACATATATATGTGTATACCTGAACAGTTGACTTGGTTTTAAAGGAGAAGAAGTCATTTTCATCAGGGATTAATGTCTTGTTGATGTTTGAACACAAGCAACAGCCAGAAGAGACGACTTTGCATGCTCTTCTTAGAGGACGACGGCGTTTCTTAAGATTTGCTGTTGAATCTGAGAGGTTATCGTCATCTTCAGAGCAGTTTTGACAGAACCAATCGCCTTCCGGTATAGACTTCATCAAGTGCCATGACAAAAAAAAAAAATCAGAGGCAATTTGCATTATTCAGTGAAAACAAACTACACATATATACACACCAACACGGGTTGAAATTTATATCTTGTAACAAATTCAATGTAGATTTTGATAATATGCCTTACACACACACACACACACACACACACACACACACACTACATTAAACATAGGCATAGGTGCGTACCTGAAGGGGTGGATCAAGGCATTGGCAATGATAGGTACAAGCACATGTATCGCAGCAAATCAACGATCCTACTTCGTTGCACTTCACACACTCATAAAAATGCTGCCCAAACAATGAATGAGAACACTGAGTATAAAACCAAAATCTAATCACTCATTCTAATTTAGAGCATGATGATATAGATAATATATGTGTGTGTGTGTGGAATAATGCGACCAGCTATATGCTTATAAAAGTAAGAATATTGTGGTCAGACATGAACGTATTGCAGCTCTAGTAAGGCATGAAAATATAACTTTCTCTAGGGTTAATGTACAAATTTGTCATGACGATTTTTCTTCAAATGCAACATTGCCTTAAAAGTTTCGAAATGGAGTGATGACTCCCCTTATTATTAAAAATATTAATGATCAATGTTAGTTTTATAACGGGATGAGAAAGTATTTCTACATTTTAAAACTTTTGGGTGACTTCCATTGGAAAATTTCTGGAGCAAATTTTCACCTTCAATCCTTTCTTTGTCATCTCAAAAGTAAAAGAAATCATTTTTCAGAAATGTTTCACAAACAAATTGTAACTTTGATATATAGAATAAGTTTGCTGTATGAAAACAATACACACACATCACAAACGTAGTAATTTAAGTTTGTTAAAACCGAATATATAGGGTTTTCAAAACTTGCGAATACAGAAAAATGTTAGAAACCACCAACTCCTTGAGAGCAGTACGTGTGTGTGTAAATAACAAAAGAGGAAGATAAAAACTTACTCCATCAGCGCCTATAGCACGGGGTGGTGCTTGTAAGCAGCCACCAGAAGCAGCAGCAGTTTTTGTGTTTGAACTCCTCAAGGAAGAAGAACATGCTAATTTGCTTTCATTAAGACTAGTTCGTTTCCTTTTGCATCGTCTGTTCCCACGAGGCTGATCTTCATTCTCACTAATATTACTAGGAACTATTTCCATATCCTTCCAAGTTCTGATTATATATATAAATCTTATAATTCTTCTGCATGCATCCAGAAAAATGTGTTAAAGACACACACACACACACGGAAAAGATACGTCAGACTATCGAATCAGTAATGGAATGCAATATTCTTAGTAATATAATGCGTAGAAGAGCACGCACACGTACGTATATAATACCAATGCTCAGTTGAGAGAAAATGTACAGTAAACTGAGAGAATCAAGGGAATTTCAGAGAGATATAGTTATTCATATTCAAAATATATTCACAATACAAAGTAACACCAAAAGGAGCATAAATTCAAGTACTATTGCAAATTATGTGGAGATAGATGTGACTCTTTTAATACTTGCCTCTGCAATACGTTGTTCATGTACGATATTAGTTTATTAATGAAAATTATTGATGCTCAACGATTCAATTCAAACCACTTAGGAATCCTATGGACCTATACTACTTATTATATGACTCTCTCCAAACTTAAAACCCTAACAAACGATCCCATATACTACCAATTGAAAGAAATATATTATTGCATCTTAATTAATTATTAGCTATAATTTTTTGCTGTAGTAGCAAGTGTTCAATCAAAAGTTGATATATCTCATAATTTTGAGTCTTTGAGAAGACACTTTGTGAAAAATATATTACGTGGGCCAATAACATCCTGTCATGCAAAGGCTCAATACTTGAGTAGTATGGTTTAAAGAAAAAACCATTAGAGTTGTGCCCTGTGCCCTAACTATCAACTATTCCCCTTTTGATATAATAGTCAGCACACAATTATCCAACGTATATACTTGTTATGGTTTATGCCTTCAATAATCTCACTATTCACTACTGCTAAATAATCTTTTATGTCTATAGTGATTGACTATGATCTTGTTAGATTAATTGCTCATTTAATTATCTCACTAATGGAAAATTTAATTCTTTCCAGTGACTTTCTGTAAAAACCGTGTAGGATATTCAAACAAACTCAGTAATCCCCAAATTAACCATTATATGGTGCATTAGATCTAGTTAGAGAGATGATAAGAGATTCGGGTAAGTATTCAATCACACAATATCTGATATCTCATCATTTTTGAGTATATAAGAAAACACCTTGTGAAAGATGTATGTAGTGAACTCAATTAGGGGTTGGTAAGGCCTAATGAGAGAATTATTAGAGTCAAATCGACTCATGGTGCTTGAAGATATATATAGCTAAATAAATAAAAAGAATTGTGCTCTGTGCCCTAAATTATCAGCAATTCCTTTTGATCTAATGGTAAATACTCAATCCAACACATCCCTTGTGATTGACACTTTCTTGACGACGGATCCACTCCAAGCCATTCTCAATCAATCTTGCTAGTCACAACCCTCCTTAGTAAACTCTAATGTTCACAGTGACTATGATCTTGTTAGATCTCTTGCTCACCTCAGAAGCGAAAATTTTTAGAATAGTGAGACTAGAATTGTTAAATCGTTCGCTTATCTTTAGTCATTACAAGGGCATCAGAGAGTGAAGCCTTAGGGGCTCCTTACTCGATTCCTTTCAAAAATGTGTAGGGGATCAAACATTTCGACAGTCTATCTCCAACCACCACGTCGTGCCATAGGAGATCAATGTAGAGATAAGAGACACAGGTCGGTGCAGTGACTAGAGAAGATCAAAGTCAAACCTTTTGATATGATATGTGCAAAAGTTTCAAAATTGGGGCTCAATTCTGCAAATCTAACCACTATAGAACGCAAAATATCTGAAGAATCACCTCTACCAACCTTCAAATTGCTAGGATCTAATCCTGTTAATTACAGAATCAGGAAAAAAGAGGTCAAAAGAAACTAGCCACCACTATGAACTCCAAATGAAACCCAAAGAAGAACATTTTGAACCCCTAAATTAAAACCTGATGATAATCAAATCATCAGAGACCTGCAGAGACAAACAAGAATGAGAAGAATTAGCGGAAAATCTCACACACAGAAACTAACACACCCATCAAACTGACCTGATAACCACAAAACTTGCTAACGCCTGAATTCACACCAGTCTCTTGGGTCAAAGAGAAACAGAAATGGTGTGTATTTATGTGACTATGGGGAAGTGTGAAGAGAGAAAAGCAATTATAGAGCCAATACCAATAAGAGTGGCCGGTAACTGGTAAATATACAAAAACATGGGGCACATATACTCTGGATCAAAGCTCAAAACCGTTGCGTATATTGCTGTGGGATCTGTGAGAGAGGGCGGTGAAGTGTGTCTGCTTCTGCAGCCTCAATCTTGTGTGGCAGTGTACAGGCAATTTTGGCACTCCCATTTTGAGGGCTTTCTCTCATTGGCTGGCTCCATTACCTTCCATGCTGGCTTCTGTAATTTCTTTTCTCTTTTGCTTTCTTCCTTATTTCATTAATTCCTTTGCAGTCATTGGGGGGATTTGTGGGACTTTAAATAATGGTTGTTGCAGAGAAGTTAACGTTTAAATACATATATAGAGCAAATGCTAGCTCTCTTCTTTTATTATATTACATGCCTATGGGCAGATTTATATATTAATTCACTGTATAATAGGCTTTTGTGGATTCATATTTTAATTTTAAAATATATGGCTTGAAATTTGATTAATTTCAAAAAAATTAGATGCTCCCTACACAAAACACCTTACAATTGGCTAAATTATTAAGAATTCATTTTAGCAACTTGTATTAATTAAGATGTGAGTGTTACAAGTTCTCAAAGTAATTTGAAATTCAATTACAACAGCTTAGCATACTTTAGAATAATTAACGCAACAAATAAACGAGTCAAGTCTAATTAAAAATGTTACTCCATAATGATCGTGAATTAAAGTTTGAATTCCTATTCAAAAATACATTTATATTAAATGTCGAATAGTATCGCAAACATGATTATTTCCTGTAAGGAAATTTGTGTCTAACAAATTAATGCATCAAACTCAAAAAAATACTAGCCAGTGATAGTATCAATAGGTAAATAATGTGGGGCTATACCTGTATCAACCTTTGTGTTATGTGTATGAAAATTAATAAAAAGGCTGACCATATTTGGAAAAAAAATCAATGCTTTCTCTTGTTTTTTTTTTCAAGTTTAAAAAGGAACACTTTAATATATGATTATCACGGTAAAACATAAACATGGTAAGTTAATATTAATATTAGTATTCATATTAATTTTATATGTCTGGTTTCATATCAAAAAGAAAAAAAGACAAAAAGTTAAATGACAGTTATGGATATTGAGATTGGTTGATTTCATACTTCTTCTCGTTTTTTTACTGACATTTATTTTATCAGGTGAAATATTTTATTATGTGTTTTCCTATTTTTAGTCTAGAACTGCTGTAAAAATAAGAATAAAATAAAAATTCTAATAGGTTAGAGTATCTTCTTACAAAGATTAACGCATAGAATAATAGTGAGAATGGATCTAAGAATTCAAGAAAATATAAGTCTTGAATATCGATAATTCAATATAAAATATAAAATTTTCAATAAGCTACTCTTATTTTTGAATCATGATTATAAAATATAAAATTAACTGATGTCAAGTTTTTCGTAAATTGTAATTTAAATTGCATCGAAGATTGAGACAATTTTCTAAAAACACCTTAGAAATAGATATGACCTGAGAAAATTATTTATTGAAGTAATTTCCATATGATATCCACATAAATTTAGTTCCAAAAATTATATAAATATATATAATATTTTTGCAAAATTTAGCCAAACAGTATAAGGCAATAGGCAATACTGTGACACAGATTTAATGCATTAATAGCCATCAATTATCATACTCCCCCAACTCCCAATGAACCGTTTCCCCCATTCATGTATTTTCAAACCATACCAGATATTTTGAAATTTGAATTAATCTTTATCTTCAATCAAATCAGACTTTTTTTACCAACCATGTTGAACTGATACAATGGTGATAGAGGGCATATAAATATAATAAAAATAAAATAAAAATTTAACTGGAAGAATAAATTAAATTTAAACTATAACTCATGCTAAGGGTGATTTTAGATCTTAGATAACTATTTAGATTTTTATAACCTTAATTACTTCTTTGTGTATAATTTCTCCCCTTAGTTGCAATTAGGGTTATGTTTGTCAACTTAGGATGCTCAATTATCTAAAAGGTCTTTCAACTCACTAAAAGAATTTATAATTATTTTAACTAATCTCTAATTCCTTATATGATTACGTAATTAGATTAAATAAAGTGTAGGTCAAATAGGGCTAGTATGTATTCCTATCCTGCAATCAAATTAAGTTATAAAAATCAATCTTGCACAATTCAATTAAATATTTAGTCTAAATTCTCTATTTGTAAGCTTATTTAGAACATCAAAATCTATCCCAATTAGATCCCTCATTTTTTAGGACAGTCAAGCACACGATTGAATAAATAACTATAACATTAAAACAATTAAATATTTAAATTATCATATACTAATTTATAATCAAACTATAATAATCCAAAATGAAGATTTAGCTATATAAATTGAATATTTCCATAAAAAAATAAGAGCTAACCAAACAAAAGATAAAAGAAATAAAAAAGAATATGAAGGAAATGATGAACTAATAATCAGAGCTGAATTCCCATCCGTAATACTGATCATTCACATCTCTAGATGCCAAATCTCCTTCCATTTGAATTCAGATTCTTGCGTTGCCGCCAAAGAAAAATAACATATCCTTCTGCCTCTTAATACTCTTTTTGTAAGTTTTCAAGTGGGTGCATTAGAGGCGGTAATGCGGGCCAGCCCGCGGGTTGCGGGCTGGCCCGCACGGGTTGGCGGGCTGGGCGGGCCAGCCCGCCAACCAACATCCCAGGTGGCGGGCTCGGGATCCCCAACCCGAGCCCGCC